>CP139506.1:215986823-216270867 GCA_021014915.2 Artemisia tridentata subsp. tridentata
TCAACTTGTCCAGAAATGTACAATGATCGTTCAAAGATCATGCGTGACAAGTATGAGATGAGCAATGATGAGTGAATCAAGTTTCTTCCCTAGCCCGTATATAATACTACCTGAAGAAAGTATCCCCATAAACTTAAGTATACTATATGTATAAGATACATAGCTTAGAAAAATCTTAATTGACACTAACGCCCATATCCGCAAATACGAATCTCACAAGAGACGATGAAGGTGAGTGCGCGGATATCTCTAGGTTAGGGGCATAATAGGCAACTTAGTTTACCTAACGGCAAGTAGGCTTATTATCATGTCTAGTGTTTGGCTTTGTGCCCACTTGTAAGAAGGATCCTAAAACTTCTTACCTTAAGAGTGTTTAATGTATCCTCTGATGCATTAAAGGCACTATACACTTGAGATTATGATATCTCAAGGGGATTGATGTAGAAACTGTTGTCTATATCAACCATGATAATGGGGGAGATAATGTGGATTGAAAAAGTAAGTAATGTTTGCACCTTCATAGGTGATTGTCAAATTTCTTGATTCTTCAAGAACAAACAACTCTTGCTATCTCCGCAACCGAAGCCGAATACGTAAGCGCCGGAAAGGCATGACAACAAGCACTATGGATGAGACAAGCTCCAATCAAATGAGACGTCCATCCCAATAACACTCCTGTGAAGAGTAACAGTCGAGATGCAAATAGACTTGACCGAGAACCCCATAGTTTGCTCATGAACGAAGCTCATCAAAGTACGTCATCTCCTCCGTCACGACAATGTCCTAGAAGGAATCTTTTCTTTGGAAAAGTTTTCCTCTAAGGACAACATCGTTGATATTCTAACCAACTCATCCTTCACACCTTCACATCCCGCTCATGACTATTTGAATATTTCTTTGGAAATATTAAAGTCATCCTTTACGTCTTATCTCGTGACTTACTCAATATTAAGTCACTCCTCTCGTTCTTCTAATGACCACTCAAATATTTCATTGGAAATATTGAAGTCATTCCCGACGTATCGCTTCATGACTTTTCAAGTCATCTCTTTCACTCCTCTCATGACTATTAGATATTTCACTTGAAATTCTAAGTCATTTCCCCACGTCTCATCACATGACTTTTGAATATTTCAATGGAATTATTTAGTCATTCCTTACATCTTGCATCCCGACTAATTAAATATTTCATTTGAAATATTGTAGTCATTCTCCAAATCTCAACTCACGACTTTTACTTATTTCACAGGAAATACTGAAAGTCAATCCTATTTTCCTCCGATGACATCTTGGTTATTTCCTTGGAAATACTAAGGTCATTCCTTGTCCTCTCGCTTAATCGTTTTCGTCAAAAAGTTTATTAGGTATAAACTTTTTCCTTGCGTCAAAAAGTCTTTCTAAATAAGTAAGATTAATCAGTCAAGAGTCGAAACAAAACAAAAATGGGCCTTACAGACCCACGGCTCCACTAAAGTGGCATGGCACCACTAATGTTTAGTGGTACCGTGGTACCGTGTATCTGAGAAAATGCCCGTTATTCTTCCACTTTCCTCTGCACACTCATTTCAAACAAACAAACTCATTCCCTCCTGCTGTCACAAACCGAACCCACAACCAAAAACCATTTACACACTTGCTAATCAAGTTCAAGGCATTGGAATCAACAAATCCTAATCAATTCAACACAAATTGTAAGTCTATTATCTTTAATTTCTTTTCAATTTGAGTCTAGGGTTTGTTCATATGCATAAATTTGAATTAGGGATTTTCAATTTTTGATGAACTTTTGTGAAATTAGGACTAGGATTAGACAATGTAGTACTTACATGATTTCCTAAACCTAGGATTTTCATAAACCCACTTATATTGCATAATCTAGTCCGAATTTTCCTATTTAAATTGGATTAAGATTAATTGTTTTCAATGGAATCATGTCAAGGATGATTAAAAATGGATTAGGAATGATTAACTTTGAGGCTTTTTAATTTTTAAGATTTTTGGCGCCACATTGAGCCGTTTGCCAAACACCCCAATTCCATTGTTTTCGAAAAAGTTCACGAGTCTAGGATCATGAAACATTTTTTTTGTGCATTGTTGATGCAAATTAAAAACTTTTTGGGCATGCATACATGAACTCTCAAATATGGATCGAACTACATAATTAATATGTATTATTCGACATATTTGATTGAGCAAAATTGAAATTAGGAGCATTTGGGTAATCTCATTAGGTTTGTTTTAGAGTCGAGATTACCGCACCTCCACATCGTTTGCATTTAGGCACACACACACACTCAAAATGTGATCACTAAAATGCAATAAATTAACATGCAAAATATTATATTTTTGTAGGTGACAATGCCTCGTAATGATTATCAAGACACCAAACCCTACATTCCCCGTCTATTAGACGATCCTACCATTCCCATTGAGCAAAAAGCTCATCTTGCCAAAGTTCAAGATCGATATATACACGAAGGACGTGTAGTCGATGCTCTTCATGTTCTCGCGGATAACATCCATGTTTGTTTCCCGACTATTGATTTTGATTTCTTATATAAAATAAACGATCAAGTTTGTCCTCGTTTTGTTCTCGAGTTTTATAGTCGAGTCCATACCTTCAATGACCTTGAGGGTAATGTCTTCCTTGATTTTTGGATCCAAAACCAAAACATCATGTTGTCCGTCTCCGAGATTGGTGAGATTCTCGGTGTTCCTTCGTATGGTCAGTGTGCATACACTGAAGACCATTCCTTAGAGTCACTTCACTATAATCTCGAAAGTCATGGTACTTATTGTACCGAAATCCCCGACCTTGAAACCATCAAACAAGTCATCCAAACTCCTCGAGTCACCCACACGTATCAAAAAACGTGATGGTTCCATTGTCTATCTTGACCCCAACAAAATCTATCTCAAAGAACTCCTTCTCGACCTTAGAAGTTGGGAACTTCTTCTTCGTGAGAACGTATTGAGCCTTGCAGGCAACCGTGATCACGTTTCGGCGAGCCTCGCCCACATGCTCTATTGTCTTAGTATCGAGGAACCTTATAACCTCGCATACTACATGGTCATAAGGATGGCCAATGTTCATAGTCGTTCCGATAAGCTCATGCCATATGGTATGTTGCTTACTCGTCTATTCCATTGGGTCATGGAAAATTTCCCTGATCTCAATAATGTTGACTATGTCCTAGTCAATCCGGTCATGAAAGCACTTGGTGGACCACAACGTCGCACAAAGCAACATAAGGACAAAGGGTCCAAACGTGGTCGTAAATCCACTTCCGATATCCCTCTTTCCTCTTCCTCCTTTGGTCATGAATCATCTTCTCAACCTATGGATGAGGACGATGATGAGGTAAACGAAGAAGGAACGTCTCGTCCTCAAACTCCCTCACCCGACACCTTCCTTCGTAACCTTGACACATCATCGTTCACTCAAACAACCGACCCTGACCAAATCAACTTATCCACGATGATGAGAATGCAAACAACCATGTACAATCGACAAGTCTCGATGCATGAGCAAACAATTGGGGGGTTCAAGTCCATTGGCAAGGCAATAAAAGGACTCGGGAACAAGATAAAGAAGATGGGGAAGAGAAGAGACTAGATAGGATTAACTTAAGTAGTACTACTAACTTAAGTATTATTAAGCTATTATAAATAAGGTCATGGCAATGTCCACATGACATAAACTAACTTGAAATGTCCTAACATTTCCTACTTGAAATTGGTTACTTTATGAGCTTTGCTTAGTTCATACATTTTTTATTGCATGCACTAGATGATAAAAATGCTTGGAATGATGCATGCTTGCTAGTTGCCTATACTTAGAAGATCACATGATAATTTTAGTTGCTAGTTTAGACTAGTGTTAGGAAATTTATGTGATTTTTCTTTAGTAGATTGAGGCTTTAGGCAGCCTAGAATCTGCAAACCTGGAAAAAGGGTCAACTAGAGGCCACGGCTCCACTAAAGTTAGTGGTGCCGTGGTACCTTTAGTGGTACCGTGCCCTTGGATGACCAAATTAACTGTTCTCTTCCACTTTTTGACTTTCTTTTTCCTGGAAATCTGCAAACATAACCTGATTCCTATACACCCAAATCCCCAAATCCAACAATCCATCCAACTTTGCATGTTTTGATTTGGCTATATAAGCTAACATCATACATTGCCATCCTTACCTCTATCACACTCACCATACAACCATCATGTCTTCCACCATTGCCACCACTTCACACAAAGCCAAGAAACCAAGGCTTAACATCAAACCAACAAATGAGATGATTCTCATTGATCTCACCTTAGATGATGATGATGATGTACACACACCAATCACCTCAACCAAATCAACCTCATCAATCTCTACACCTCTAGCTCCATCTAAGGCAACCACAACTAGGACAACCACATCATCATCCTCCAACTTTAGGATTTCATCATCCTTAACCCCACCAAGTCCAACACAACCTCTAGCTCTCACACTAACCCTATCACCTACATCACCATTTGAACTTGGTACTAACACATCATCCTCATCACTATCACCATCACCACAACCTTTAATGGGTTATCCCATTCTTTATCCCCTACAACCACATACCTTGAGTTGTGCTTGTTGCCACCACAACCAAAATCTCATCATGAGCCTTAGAGATGAGTTAAGCTTTAGGTTCTCATACCTTGAGCACCTCCTCACACCACCAATAGGACCCATCATCCTTCCACCTCCACCACCACACAATAGCCCAAACTAAACATACTTATGTTTAGTTTTTCCAATAAATATTTAGGAACCTTTTGAAGTTGGAAGCAAATCTTGAAGCCTCATACTACTATTGATGTTTATGTGTCTTCTTGTTATTTAATTTGCTTCATTGTTGTAGTCATACTCATTTATGACATTTGCTTTATGTTTATGAAATAGGCTTTAATATGGTTGTCTCATGTTTAGGTTGGTACTTAGCTAATTTTTTTTGGATATTTGTCAAAAGTGCTACTTGTTAGATATTGTATATATGTCTTTTAACTTTGTTTTGTAGCACGAATCATTGCTCGATTCCTTGGTGTTCTCCAAATGAGGAGGAGTATACATCAAGGGGGAGCCTTGCAACCTTTTTGATTCGACAAAAAGGGGGAGAAATGGGAGTAAACTCATTAAAAACTTGTTAAAACTAATTTTAACTTAAAATGAGTTTATGTTGTATCATCATCAAAAAGGGGGAGATTGTTGATGTAAATAATGTTCTAAAAACGCTATTTATATCTTTTGATTACTTCACATTTTGAGGATGACAAAATGTGAACTCACGTTACGTTAAAATTAACGTAAACAAGTTTTTAATCGGAAGATCCCGTTTCCACACAAATCACTCTAGAACAAACTTACAACTTGACAAATGATCAAAGAAGTGATTTTGGGTTTTAAGACTTCACATTTTAATGTGACAAAACATTTTTTCAAAAATATACATGACAAATTATTTTTGAATAATTAAGAAATGTTTTAATGGAAAAATAAGTTTAAAATACATAACAGCTATTTTTCCCCCAAAATCAGCTCCAAACTTCCCCAAATAAGTTTTCACCAGAAAAGACAAAATTTGGAGCGTCTTTGTCTGGGACGGCTCCACGGTTCCACTAAATTTAGTGGAGCCGTGGGTGATTTAGTGGAGCCGTCCACCTGTAACGTTCAAATTTTCGTTGCCTATAAATACCAACCCACTTCACAGATTTTAGGTACTCTTTCACACACAGAAACTTCTGAGTTTAAATCCCTCACACCATTTTCTTTTATTAATCATTTAGTTTAGTTTTTATTTTGTTTAAGAGTGATCCAATCATCCAACTTAAAGATCCTCTTCATTCCTCTTCAATAGCAAGAGAAGAACACAAAGTATCCAAGTTGATACAAGGTGTTGTCATTCCTCTTCAAGTGCAAGAGAAGAACTCAAGGTATCCAAGAAGATACAAGAGTTATAGTTGTTAGGTTGTTTGTAACACTTGTTACATACTTGATTGTATCATAGCATACATCAAGAACATTTTTCTTTTGTGAGAGTGTGAGTGAAGATCATTGTGATCTTATAAGAGATACTGAACATCTCTTGAAGCCATTGGGCTTGTGTGATTGATCAAGAAGATCAAGGGTCATTAGGATAGTGTTAGTCAAGTGAGTGTTGATCATTGTGATCGTGTCGAGATCTTGGTGATCTCTTGAAGCCATTGGGCTTGAGTTTTTGATCAAGTGGATCGTGGTAGATTGGTGCTAGCTAAGATTAGCACTCGACATCTAGCTTAGTGTCCGAAATAGGATAAGCGACGTGTACGGTTTTCTCCGCCTTAAGGGAGGTTGTTGACATAGTGCTTGAAACTCTCGAGTGTGGTACTCGGGGAGTGGAGTAGGGCGAAGAGGTACTTCGTAGCCGAACCACTATAAATCCTTTTGTCCCGGTTTGATCTTTCCAACTTTTCTCTTTACTTACTTTACTTATTATTAGTTAGTTTAGTGTGTAGTTCATATTGGTGTTGATTGATTACACATAAGATTCGAATCAAGGTTTTTAATAAGTAAACTTTTAAGAAGATTTTAAAAGAACTTAAAAACCTGTAAACCTATTCAACCCCCCCCCCTTCTAGTTTTCCGCATAAAGTGATGCCGGATATCGATGTGCTTTGATCGGGAGTGTTGGACATTGTTGCAGCAAAGAGCTATAGCACTTTTGTTATCACAATACAGAGGAATCTTGTTGTTTTCAAATCCATAGTCCGATAGTTGAGATCTCATCCATAGGATTTGAGCACAGCACGCAGACATGGCAATGTATTCAGCCTCTGTGGAAGATATAGTTGTGCTCATTTGCTTCTTAGATGACCAGCTTACTAACTTTTCCCCCAGAAACTGAGCACCTTTCGACGTACTTCGACGAGTATCTTAACACCCCGCATGGTCTGCATCTGCATAGGCCGTGAGTGCCATGGCGATGTCCTTAGGATACCAGAGACCCATGTGAATAGTTCCTTGAAGGTATCTGAAGACCCGATTTACCGCTTCCAGATGCTTTTTGGTGGGCTTGGACTGGTACCAAGCACACATGCATACCGCGAACAAGAGATCTGGCCTACTAGCGGTGAGATACATTAGGGATCCGATCATACTTCAAAACTTGGTTTGATCAATAGGGATCCCAGAGAGATCATCATCCAACTTCAATCTCTCAACCATAGGAGTGTCAACAGGATCACTTAAATCAAATCCAAATTTCTTCAATTTTTCATTTGTATATTTGGATTGATTAATGAAGATGCCTCCGGGACTTTGAGAGATTTGCAAACCTAAGAAGAACGACATTTGTCCCATCATAGACATTTAGAACTTAGAACTCGTCTCTTTAGAAAACTACTCACATTCCATAGGATCAGAGGAGGCAAAGATAATGTCATCTATGTAGATCAGAACGTGAACTAGATGTTTGCCCATTTTCCTAGTGAATAGCGTAGGATCAACAACACCTTTGGAGAATCTGTTTGCCAGAAGAAACTTAGACAAGGTATCATACCATGCCCTAGGTGCCTGCTTTAAGCCATAGAGGGCCTTCTTCAAGCGATAGACGTGAGTAGGACGATCAGGGTCCACAAATCCTTCAGGTTGACTCACATAGACTTCCTCTTTCAAATCACCATTTAAGAATGTTGTCTTGACATCCATTTGATAGACTGTCATATTCTGACTGGCAGCATTAGCGAGAAAGATTCTGATGGCTTCAATTCGAGCAACCAGCGCAAATGATTCTTCGAAATCTATGCCCTCTTCTTGTCGATACCCCTTTGCAACAAGCCGTGCCTTATTTTTCAGAACATCACCATGCTCATCGAGTTTCACTTTGAAGATCCACTTTAAAGCGATAATCATTGCACAATCTGGAGGAGGCACAAATTCCCATACTTCAAGTCGATCAAACTCATGAATTTCTTCTTGCATTGCAGTAAACCAACAGTCTTTAGACAAAGCATTTTTGAAGTCTTTGGGTTCAACTTTGGATAGTACGGAATTAAAGAAACACCACAATGCATCAGTGGCAAGTTGCTTTCGTGTGGATTACGAAAGAGAAGGATTTCTAATAATGTTGTCAATCGGATGATCATTGGTCCATTTTCTGAGATGATCATGTGGTTGAGGGTAGTGAACTGATGTTGCCGTGTTAAGATCCCCTGAAGAAGATGTCTCTGTAGAAGATTCAAGAGCAAATATATTCTCGAAAGGAACATCATCAGCAGGAGCAAAAGGATTCACTTCAAAAGAATTGTCTACTGCAGACCCTTACTGTACCGAAGGAGATTGAATATTTGATGATGATGGTGAGTGACTAGCAGATGGTGCATCTTGACTGATTGAGACAGATACAGATGGACCCTCTAAATTTTGTGGACTTAGAGCATCCGCAACAGGAGGTACAGGTGGAGCTTCAGTTGTAGTGTCGACCGTTGGTGGCTCAAAGTATTCATCAAACATCGGATCAAACAATTTCTTCAATTCTTCACTGGTATGGGGTACATAAGGAACTGCAGGAGTGGAATGCTGTACAAGACCTGAACTAATTGGTCCAGGTGTCAATAAGTTAGGTGCGGGTCCAGAACTAGTTTGTCCAGGAGCCGTTTGCTCAATCAACTCATCGAATGACACATGAATAGTTTCCATAAATTGTCGGGTTTGTTTGTTGTAGATTATGTATCCATTGCGATTTGGTTCATACCCAACGAAGAAACCAACATCTGCTTTAGCCTTTAGTTTTCCCAGATATTGACTGTTATTTGTCGGATAGTACAGAGCACCGAACACTCAAAGAAAGGAAAGATCTGGTTTCTTGCCATGTATCAGCTCATAAGGAGTTTTGTTGTGAAGAGTATGTATCAAGGATCGGTTCTGGGTGTAACAAGCAGTAGCAATGGCCTCTGCCCAAAGAAACATCGGAGCCTTAGAATATATCAGCATAGTTCTTGCAGCTTCCACTAGAGGATGATTTCATCTTTCAACAACGCCGTTCTGCTGAGGAGTGCGTGGAACACTTTTCTGGTGAATTATGCCAATACTTTCATAGAATTGAATGAGTTGTTTGTTAACAAACACAGTTCCATTGTCTGTGCGGATGTGGTATGTGCTTAAACACATACCTTTTATTTACCAAGACCGGACCCAAATAGACCAAAAACTAACCAATTATGCCAAATATCTCGTGTTTTTGTGTTTATGATTGTGCAGGGATGGATATTGTAAAATTGGAGAAATATCGAGATAAAAAGACAAACCGAGCACGGGATTTGGAAGAGTGAATAAAAGCTAAAGCCGGGAAAGACGTTTTTCATGTGGATTTAATTCAACCTCAAGAATTCCAAAATGGCCCTTGGATTATCTTTACTTGGCAAAAATGGTCCCTTGATTAAATTTGAAAAAGTGGCAGACTTGGTCCCTGAGCTTTGCATAATTACAACATTGGTCCTTGTGTTTAAACTCTTTTACCCTATTATACTTAAACCGGATCCAAACAAATACCCTTGACTAAACAAGCCCAACCCCATCTTATACCTACAGCCCGCTAAAACTAAGTCCAACCCATCTATTTCCCAAACCCGACCCAAACCCACCTCCTAATAATAACAACCGGGGTCAAACCCCCTTTCCAATTGGTCAAAATCACTAATATCTAAATACTGTTTATCTTCTTAAAACAGCTCTCGCCCGCCATTAACCTTCTGCTAATCCCACCAGTTACCATCACTCTCACCACCTCACCACTACCAGCCAAGATACCCACATGGGGTTGTCTTTGGTCCCCCCCCCCTCCACCTCAGCGATCCTAGGGCAGAAAGTATAATCAACGGCCAAGCTTTGAAGATGTGGGCAGCAAGTTTTAATCCATGGGTTCCAAGAGAAGCACAAGCAGCTCAAGAGGAACACACTCACAGAGAAAGCACAAGAAAACCCTAGTTGAGGGCCTATATATAGCAGATTCTTCTCAAAATAATTTTTTGTCCCACTTTTCATGTATTTAGAAAAGTTTTTGACCATTTTATTTACAGTCTAATTTAGTGTTTCCTTAGTGTAATGTTTAAATTTTGATTGTAATTTCATCTCAGTTAATGCAATTTTAATTTTTCTTGTTTTTATTTTCTTGGTCAACCTTGGTCAAACTGCGTATTTAGCTTAGTGCACTGCTTAATCTCTGCTTATTTAGTGTTTGATGATTTCTCATTTGAGTTAGGATAGTAGCTTTTGGTAGCTTGCCCTTAGATGCCCTTAAATTTGCCCATATCAGTCTATCTTAAGTTTTTGATTCTCCATTTTTGCAGCCCTTTAGATGATTTTTAGTTTGCTCACTTTCAGTTGTTATAAGCCAAATTTTTGCATAATCAATGTTCAGCTGCTCACCTTGTTAGTTCTTATTTTTGAGAATTTTTTCAATTAGCTTCTTACTGCTTTTTCATGCCTTGAAAACACCCTTTTTTGCCCTGTACACACATGTGCATCAGCAGCCTTATGGCTCTTTTTACTTATATTTGGCTTATTTAGAGCTTAGTACTGCTTTTCATAGATTAGTGTGACTTAGGTTTTTGTTTTCAGTTAGATTTTAGCTTAATTTCATGTTTTTAGCTTATTAGTAGCTTATTAGCTTATTTGCATTTTTTGAGCATTAGTTCCCATTTTCCTTCCACTACTGATCCTACAGTTAACCATTTCTGAGCTTATTGTTAGATTTTAAAAAGTTTATCAGTTTAGAAATTAGCTTATTTTGACTTATTGTTTTGAGTTTTAAAAAGAAAAAAAAATGTTCGCAAAAAGTGTGGCCTAAAGGATTCGAACCTGGGTCACCACACTCACAACATCGCTACCTCACCACTGCACCCTTGGGATTTCTTCATTAAAACCTTGCAACATTTAATTTAAAACCCCTTTTTCACCATTGTTCCTTTTAGCTTATCCGAACTTTATTGCTTTTTCCCAGCTTATTGAAATAAGCTGGGACTTCCTTTATATTTTTCATAGCTTCAGTTTTATATAAAGTATTTTTACAAAAAATTTTAGATTTTTCTCTTTACGTTTAGTATTTTTAATTATTTATTTTCTTTTAATTAGTTTTTAAATCATATTTAATTATTTAAAAGTCAAAAAAATGCAATTCTTTTTTCTAAAATTTTATTTTGTCATTTCGAACGTAGGAAAATTAATTTGGTAATCGTATGATTAGTTTTCATAGATTTTTACGTTTATGCTCGTTTTTAGTTTACCGTTATTAGTTTCCGTTTTACGTTATTTGATTTCCGTTTTTAGTAGATATAAGTAACCAAGCAACCCTCGTCTTTTCAAGCATTTTAATACCAAACCTCAAACGATATCCTAAATTTCACACCTCGTTGGGACTACGACCCGGGTATTCGCTTATCCGGTTTATTACAACTTGATTGTTTTTGCGTTAATGGTTTCAAGTTGACTTTTCTTCGTGAGAGGTTTGACTTGTGAACCGTTTGACCAAAAGTTAAGCAATCAGTTTTTGGCGCCGCTGCCGGGGAGGTGTGTTGCGACGTTATTGTTACGGTTTGACGATTAGTGACTTGAAGAACCTTCCTCGTGAAGTTTCGTATATATCTTGTGAATATTTTTTATCAAAAATCCAAAAAAAAAATTGAAAAACCTTGAAAACCCAAAAAGATTTTCTTCTCCAAATTATTTTTCCTTTTTCTTTTGTGATTTTCAATGTTTCAAAATTTTAAAAATCCAAAAATATTCTTCTCAATCCTCTTATCCGTTTGATTCTTTATTTCTTATCCCTCTATCTGTTTAATTCTTCTTCTCTATGTCTTCATCTTACCATTATGGTTGTCAATGGTGTGGAGGTCCTCCAAATGGCGGGAATTGTCCCGGTTGTAGCATGGTGGAATCGGGAAACGGGTTTGTCTATGACCAAAATCCTTATTCTTACCATGAAACAACCGACTTTTTCAACCAGCCCCCACAACACCAGATGGAGACATATTCTTGTGAATATTGTGGAGGTCCACACCCGGGTTTTGATTGTCAAACAGGGAACATGTTTGTCTATGAGCAAGTTCCATGTAATCAAAACTTCGGGTATGACCATTATCCATATAATTCACCGAATCAGTCACAGCAATCATATTGTTGTGAGTACTATGGAGGTCCTCACTATAGCTCTGATTGTCAAACGAGGAACCCGCTTGTCTATGAGCATGTCCCTTGTAACAATTATGACTATTCTTATCATGACCAACCTCCACAGTATGAAACGATTCAAACACCACCTCAGCCAATCAATCCAGAAATTCTCCGTGATTTTCAAAATGCACTAAGTGAACTTAAGGAATTTCTTAGTAAAAGACTTCCCCATGAAGAACCTCGTCAGAAAACTTATGGAGAACTTCTAGCTGAAGAACAAGCAGCTAGAGTAAGCTCCCAATATCTTCAAACTTTTGTTTACGATGATGACGAAGATGAGGATTCTACGTGGGGAGTTTGTGAGAGTTCGTCAGCTGCAGTGTAACGCCCCGTGACCAAAAACGATGAAAAACGTGAAAATTTTAAAACTTTTTGACTTTCTACGCGGAAACGCTTGAACTATGACTCATACATGAACAAAAGACTTTAAATATCGATAATACCATAAGTAGTCTACTCAGACTAAAAGTAGTCTACACATACCAAAAGTAGTCTACACAAGACACATAGAGACCAAAGTAGTCTACACAAGACCAAAGTAGTCTACACAAGACACAAAGAGACCAAAGTAGTCTACACAAGACCAAAGTAGTCTACACAAGACACAAAGAGACCAAAGTAGTCTACACAAGACCAAAGTAGTCTACACAAGACACAAAGAGACCAAAGTAGTCTACCAAATACAAAAGTAGTCTACAATAAGACCCGTGCTACCTTATGTCCATAAAACTGACACTTTAGACCTATGTTCAAACACATATAATCCACATTAGGCTAAAATATATCATATTTAATGTTTTTCTAAATTTCTTGACCCATTCGACCCAAAATGGGTTAAAATAGCCTTGTCCCAAACACTCCGTTTCCTGCATATCCCTTTTTGTACACTTTTTACCCGTTTTCCGGAAAACGACTTCTTTTACTCGAAAAGACACTAAAACTTCCAGGATTTATTAATACTTCTTCGGGCTCAGTTTCATCTAAAAAAAACATTCACCGTTAGACACTTCGGTATAGTACTTTTTAAAAATGGACGGGTTATGCATAAAACCCATTTTGACCCGTTGACACCCCAAACCACTTAAACCACTTCATTGACTCACCATACTCAACTAACCTCTATATTTTAACATACCAAAACTGTCTCAACCATCCATGACCCGTTCCAATCCCAAAATGGGTAGAAACTGGCTTATGCCAAACACTCTCTTAAACTAACTTGCAAAACACACTTTTCATGCAAAACACACAACTACCACATATCCTCTTGTACTCATACATTACTTAACATTTTTAATATATTGAAAGAGTGTTGGTACTACTTCATGACCCATAACTTCTCAAAATGGGTTGATTTGGCTAAATGCCAAACACCCTTCTAAATATCACCATAACCACATAACATGAGGATTTATTGACATGTACGTAAAACTTGACTCATGAACTAACATAAACAATGACCATAAACGACGACAAGACCGTGGATAGCAAAATGACCATATGAGATGAAATATACCCAAAACACGAAAAGACACGTTGGGGGCTTCCAACTTCACATACGCTTGGTCCAAAAGAGATCCGATCTTCTAGGCTAGCTTCTATATACCTTCCTACTTACTCCCAAGCTACCACTACGCCAAATCCTTACCTTTACTCCCACCGCTTGAACCTACAAAGGTGACATTAGCTTCAAACGTAAGCGAGAACGCTTAGTAAGTATATAAGATATAACTATCATTACATTATCATGGAGCATAACATAATACCTTACTCACCTTGGTCAAGCAAGTAAATACATAACAATATCATTACTAGCATTGGATCCAAGCTACATTCATTCACAACTCCATAACAAGAACTCATCACACAACATTACATTAGTATCATAACATTAAACAAGTTAATCCTATATACTTACCTTGATTTCCTAATAGCTCACTACTTGGACTTGATGAGGCTCTACAAATGCTTCCTATCACAAGGTTAACTACAATTAGTGACTAATAACTAGGAAAATCATAACTTCACAACCATTTTCCACAATACTCAAATCCACTCATGAACCCTAATTTCTATAATTTGGGGAAAGATACTTACAAGATGAAGAGATTAAAATTAAAGCTTCTTTAAGGCTTCTTGATCAATTCTTGATGATGGATTCAAGCTCAATTTCCAATTTTGATCTTCCCTCCTATTTCTCCTCTAAAGGTCGACACATATGATGAACACACTCTAATTTTCCAGACTTTTCTAAAGAGTAGATATTTATTGGGAGTTAGTTGCAACTTTGGTCTTTTGGCATTTATGGTCCTTCTAGTTCTATTCTTCTTATTTTGGCCACCCATTAGTTATTACTTAACTTACAATACAAAAATCTATATTTACCTAGCAATATATTTACATAAATGGTACCTTATCGGGGTACGGGTGTAACAATTCTCCCCTCCTTAAAATGAGAGTTCGTCCTCGAACTCTGCTCGTGAAATAAATGGGGATACTTCGTCCTCATCTTTACTTCCGGCTCCCATAATGTCTCCAATACACTTCCACTAGCGGAATTTCTTTGTTTCTATGTTGTCTTGCTTCTTTCCTAATATTGCTTAAGGTAACCACACTTGTTTCGCCTGCCAATTACTTTCTTAAGTATGACACGTGAAAGGTATTGCGAATACCTTTCATTTCTCCGAGAATTTCCAACACTTATGCTACTTCACCTACTCGCCCCAAGATTTTGGAATGGTCCTATAAACCGTGAACTTAATTTCTCTTTATTTTTGCACCTGAAACGCCTTTCTTACAGGGAAACTTTTAACATAACTAAGTCACCTACCTCAATTTCGATTGGTCTTCTTCGGCTATCGGCTTAACTTTTCCGTCTATCTTGTGCCGCCTAAGTTTTACTAGAATCCTCTCAATGTTTTTCCGTGGTCGCTAATACTACGTCCGTGCTTGCCAGTTCCCTTCTTCCGACTTCTTCCCAAACACGGGTGTTCTACACCTCCTACCATAAGCATTTCCTAGAGTGGCATATTTATACTCGCGTGATAGCTATTTAACTAGAGGCAATGATCGTCCCAAAATTCACTTACAACCGGACATCGTCAATGTTTTTCTTTTCAAGTCTCATATCTATTACGTGAGCCGCAAGGTATAACAACCGTGTGATAATATCTCCTAGCCTCTATCGTGAAACATAATCCCAATTCACCCTTCCTTTTATCACAATAACAAATCATCCCACTACTGCTAAGATTTACAACCCGAATGATCTTATGGCTACAAGGATGGCCACATTATATTTGTCAAACCAATACATTTCAATGATATTATCAACTATCCTAATATTATAGGAATAAGTCAACCCTAAAGGCACTATCATCAATATCTATCCCTACGCTTCGATATACATTGGATACAATAACGATTTTACTATCGGCTATTTCGACTTCTAGAGGTATCGGAAGTTTAGCTAGTGGGGAGGTTAGTTGCTGCTAAAATCATAAGACGCGAAGGAAACACTAGCACCCGAATCATACAAAACCTGAGCGGGTACGGAATTACAAGATGAATACCTGAAGTAGTATCGGACTCCAACCTAGCTTCTTCAACACTCATTTGATAAACTCGAGCCATTGGTTTCGGAACTTCCACTTTCTCATTCTTGACAATTCTCAAAGGCTTTGCTTCAATCGCCTTCGATTTCGGGCAATCCCTCAACCTATGCCCTATCTCGTTACACCCATAGCATACTATCATCGGCTTGACACAATCTTTACTTTTATGGTCAAGAGCTCCACACTTGTAGCAACCCGGCGTATTACGCCTACACTCTCCAACATGAAACTTATTACATTCCGGACAAGCCACCTTAGTCTTGGTTTTCACATCTTCCTTGCCATGATCAAACTTGGCTTTCTTTCCATCACGATCTCCAAACTCTTGCTTCCTTTTTATTTCCTTAGCTTCCTTCTCCTTCCTCCTCAATAAGTCCGCTTCCCTCACCCGTGCTCTACTCAAGAGGTCCTCTAAAGTAGTACATTTGAATGGAGAGATCACATCACGAATATCATCCTTAAGCATTCTTTGGAACTTGTCTACCTTAAGCTTGTCATCCATGTATGATCTAAATGATTTCAACTTCACATATGTTCCATATTTTTATCACTACGGTGGCCAGGCGTAGTCATAAAAATATCCAACATATGGGTCCTTAAAATCACCCAAACGATACACAAATAACAAACACTAGCTCTAAACGCATCTACACAAGGTCTAAGTCTAGGAAATCCTAAGGTGAAATCCTAAATCTCTTAGACCGAAGCTCTGATACCAAGTTGTAACGCCCCGTGACCAAAAACGATGAAAAACGTGAAAATTTTAAAACTTTTTGACTTTCTACGCGGAAACGCTTGAACTATGACTCATACATGAACAAAAGACTTTAAATATCGATAATACCATAAGTAGTCTACTCAGACTAAAAGTAGTCTACACATACCAAAAGTAGTCTACACAAGACACATAGAGACCAAAGTAGTCTACACAAGACCAAAGTAGTCTACACAAGACACAAAGAGACCAAAGTAGTCTACACAAGACCAAAGTAGTCTACACAAGACACAAAGAGACCAAAGTAGTCTACACAAGACCAAAGTAGTCTACACAAGACACAAAGAGACCAAAGTAGTCTACCAAATACAAAAGTAGTCTACAATAAGACCCGTGCTACCTTATGTCCATAAAACTGACACTTTAGACCTATGTTCAAACACATATAATCCACATTAGGCTAAAATATATCATATTTAATGTTTTTCTAAATTTCTTGACCCATTCGACCCAAAATGGGTTAAAATAGCCTTGTCCCAAACACTCCGTTTCCTGCATATCCCTTTTTGTACACTTTTTACCCGTTTTCCGGAAAACGACTTCTTTTACTCGAAAAGACACTAAAACTTCCAGGATTTATTAATACTTCTTCGGGCTCAGTTTCATCTAAAAAAAACATTCACCGTTAGACACTTCGGTATAGTACTTTTTAAAAATGGACGGGTTATGCATAAAACCCATTTTGACCCGTTGACACCCCAAACCACTTAAACCACTTCATTGACTCACCATACTCAACTAACCTCTATATTTTAACATACCAAAACTGTCTCAACCATCCATGACCCGTTCCAATCCCAAAATGGGTAGAAACTGGCTTATGCCAAACACTCTCTTAAACTAACTTGCAAAACACACTTTTCATGCAAAACACACAACTACCACATATCCTCTTGTACTCATACATTACTTAACATTTTTAATATATTGAAAGAGTGTTGGTACTACTTCATGACCCATAACTTCTCAAAATGGGTTGATTTGGCTAAATGCCAAACACCCTTCTAAATATCACCATAACCACATAACATGAGGATTTATTGACATGTACGTAAAACTTGACTCATGAACTAACATAAACAATGACCATAAACGACGACAAGACCGTGGATAGCAAAATGACCATATGAGATGAAATATACCCAAAACACGAAAAGACACGTTGGGGGCTTCCAACTTCACATACGCTTGGTCCAAAAGAGATCCGATCTTCTAGGCTAGCTTCTATATACCTTCCTACTTACTCCCAAGCTACCACTACGCCAAATCCTTACCTTTACTCCCACCGCTTGAACCTACAAAGGTGACATTAGCTTCAAACGTAAGCGAGAACGCTTAGTAAGTATATAAGATATAACTATCATTACATTATCATGGAGCATAACATAATACCTTACTCACCTTGGTCAAGCAAGTAAATACATAACAATATCATTACTAGCATTGGATCCAAGCTACATTCATTCACAACTCCATAACAAGAACTCATCACACAACATTACATTAGTATCATAACATTAAACAAGTTAATCCTATATACTTACCTTGATTTCCTAATAGCTCACTACTTGGACTTGATGAGGCTCTACAAATGCTTCCTATCACAAGGTTAACTACAATTAGTGACTAATAACTAGGAAAATCATAACTTCACAACCATTTTCCACAATACTCAAATCCACTCATGAACCCTAATTTCTATAATTTGGGGAAAGATACTTACAAGATGAAGAGATTAAAATTAAAGCTTCTTTAAGGCTTCTTGATCAATTCTTGATGATGGATTCAAGCTCAATTTCCAATTTTGATCTTCCCTCCTATTTCTCCTCTAAAGGTCGACACATATGATGAACACACTCTAATTTTCCAGACTTTTCTAAAGAGTAGATATTTATTGGGAGTTAGTTGCAACTTTGGTCTTTTGGCATTTATGGTCCTTCTAGTTCTATTCTTCTTATTTTGGCCACCCATTAGTTATTACTTAACTTACAATACAAAAATCTATATTTACCTAGCAATATATTTACATAAATGGTACCTTATCGGGGTACGGGTGTAACATGCAGCCACTCCCGTCCAGAAGAAGCTTTGCAGTAGTTCACCAGTTGCTGTCACACCCGTTGAAAAGCAGGAAGATACAAGAACTATGGGTGAATTACTTGCAGAGGAGCATATGCAATATATCAGAGCTTTATATGGCGGACATAAGGCCAACAACGTTTATGACGAGGAGTGTACCCCTGCAGATATTCAAATATCTGATGAACCTCCGAGTGGCAATCCCACTCCACCTATCATTTCCGACTCTTCCCCTTCCCTCACTCCGTTTGAGGGAAGTGATCCCCTCTTGGAAGAGATCGATGCTTCTCTTAAAGAAGATTCAATTTCTCCAGAAATTGATGATTCTTGTCTTGATCCGGAGGGAGATATTCTTTTTCTTGAAAAATTATTGAACGATGAACCATTACCTTCTCTCCCTCCGAAGGAAGTTAAAATCAATCCTTCAAAAGAATTTGATGAGCTTGTTTCCGAAACATTCAACACGACTTTCACCAATCCTCTATTTAATTTCGGATCTGACTTTACTTTTATCTCAGATAACCCTATCTTTGATAGTCAGATGGAGGAGAGTGATGAGTCTGTGACGGAACCTGAGCTCACAGATCATCATATGATTGATTCTCTTCATGAGGAGTTCTCCAGTGAACTCACTCATATCATACCTCCTCCGGAGTATGATTACTTTCATTTTGAGGATGATCCTGACCCGGGGGGAGATGTACTCTATCATGAGAGTTTGCTTCTCGATGACACCACCCCAACCCTCCCACCCGAGGTCTTTGTTGATTATGAGCATAAGAGCTTCAATGTTGATATTCAAGATCAGAAAAATGGTAATCCTGAGGATGAAGAATGGATCTTCATTGTGATTAAGATCCTTCTCCCTTTCTTCACCTACCCGGTGACTTCTCTTCTCCTTCACTCCTTCGGGAGTGAAGATACCATATTCGACCCCGGCATCTCTCCTTCTTTTAAGCCGAGGGTATCTCATCGGAGTGGAACTTTCATATGCTTCAATGTTTATCCAAACATCTTGAATGAAAGTCCGATGGAGATTTTCTTTTCCACTTGCTCCCCCAAGGACAATTAAATTCGGGGCGAGTCTAAGCTTTCTGACTCGATACTAAACAAGCGCTTCGTGGGAGGCACCCCATGCTTATCCATCTATCTTCTTATCTATTTTATAATAAGTGACGTGAGGAGGCCTACCTCTTCCATATCTTGTGTTTTGTGGTTGTTGTTTGTGTATGTCCAGGTTTGCCCGATTGATGAAGACTCTCGTGCTCGTGGTTTGCTTCTCTCCACTCGAGTTTCATCATTCCTTGCTCATCCGATATCCTTAATCTTATCGTTTTACGTTTATCTTTGGCATAATTAATAAACGGCCTTAAGATTTATGTAGGAGAACCCTTACCTTTAAGACATTGAGGACAATGTCTCGTTTTAGTCTGGGGGGGTAATCTTTCGATTTGATTTTTGCCTTGCATTTTTTGCCGTTTACTCATGCAACCCCGTTTTTCCTCCAAAATTGAAAAAATCCAAAAAATGAGAAAATTTTAAAATTTTTTGCAAAAATATAATAAATTTTGACATATTTGTTGACTTTCCGCTGGTGAGGGTAGGAATAAAATTCTGACTTGACCAGGCGTGTTGAGCCCTAGCTTGTCCCCTTAACCATTTATAATCTATAAGCTCGTGCTAGTCTTTTACACAAGGAGCTATAAAATGCGAATTCTTTTCAAGAGTTTGCAAGTTCCCGTATCGACTTTATATATGCATGGCTTGATTATAAGGCTAAGCATTCGCGGATCTTATTATTTAAGATTTTAAATTTGCGAAAAACGAGAAATGATAGAGTTTATTTAGAAGTTAGATGCTAAGCGTGGAGTAGTTGGTTCTCTTTAGAGCTCGTCAAAGTTACTTATGGCCTTTTGTTCCCACAAAATTGTTTCACCATATATAATTGTAAGAATAATTAAAGATGTTAGGTTTTGCCGATGATTAGTTCTTGGTCTTCTTAAAAGAATCATTGCTTTAAAAATTGGGTACACATCAAGGTTCCTTAATAAATAAGTTTAATAATAATAAGTTAAGTGCTCTAACCTGCGGTTCGAGATCGGTCCTTGGATCCTTATTACCAAAAGGCGTTTAGGTCTTGGCTACCCTCTTGCACCGGCCCTTGGACCCTTAATTCTGAAAGGCGTTAAGGTCTTGGAACTCTCCGTTGTAACGGCCCTTGGATCCTTTATTCCGAAAGGTGTAAGGTCTTGGAATTTCCCCGTGAAGCTCCGTCGTTTAGGGTACGCAAGTGAAAAGTTAGTTTAATTTTAAAAATAAATAAATAAATAAATAAATAAATAAAATAAAAAAATAAAAATAAAAATAAAAATAAATAAAATAAAAATAAAAAGTGATAAAAGAAAAATAGAAAAAGTCAAAAATATAAATAAAAGCCTTGATATGGACCTCATTTTCGAAGCAACGGTTCTCGACAGAAGATTGAAAACTAATTAGCGTCTTAATTTAGTATCTTTATCGGCATAAACATATCGAAACGAGAATATGAAGCAATTCATTTCTCACCAAAAATAAAATAAATAGAGGCAAAATAGGAAAATGGGAGCAAGAGGTAATTACACAAGTAACTTCCATGGGTAGTGTTGGCATCTAACTTGTAAATAGACAATGATTTCGTTTTTAAGCTTAGTTTGGGGACTCGCGAAAAATCAGGAACGACGAATTTTATCCGTATGGTCACTTCTTTATGAGTCGTGTTTCCTACTCGTTGATCCTAAAAGTTATCGTGAGATAATGATTGTCAGCAAAGCCGTCACATGATTATGAGAAAATACAAAAATAGAATAAAAGGAAAATCGGGGAGTTTTTAGAATTTAAGATTTCTTAATCTCTTTTGAAAATTTTGCTACTTCTCAAAGTTAGTAAAAAGAGATTGGAAATTTTTGGTTTTAAAAACGTCTTTTTATAACATTGCGTGAGGACACAACAATATCTTAGTCTGGGGGAATTTTGGTATGTGCTCAAACACATACCTTTTATTTACCAAGACCGGACCCAAATAGACCAAAAACAAACCAATTATGCCAAATATCTCGTTTTTTTGTGTTTATGATTGTGCAAGGATGGATATTGTAAAATTGGACAAATATCGAGATAAAAAGACAAACCGAGCACGGGATTTGGAAGAGTGAATAAAAGCTGAAGCCGGGAAAGACGTTTTTCATGTGGATTTGATTCAAGCTCAAGAATTCCAAAATAGCCCTTGGATTATCTTTACTTGGCAAAAATGGTCCCTTGATTAAATTTGAAGAAGTGGCAAACTTGCTCCCTGAGCTTTGCATAATTACAACATTGGTCCTTGTGTTTAAACTCTTTTACCCTATTATACTTAAACCGGATCCAAACAAATACCCTTGACTAAACAAGCCCAACCCCATCTTATACCTACAACCCACTAAAACTAAGTCCAACCCATCTATTTCCCAAACCCGACCCAAACCCACCTCCTAATAATAACAACCGGGGTCAAACCCCCTTTCCAATTGGTCAAAATCCCTAATATCTAAATACTGTTTATCTTCTTAAAACAGCTCTCGCCCGCCATTAACCTTCTGCTAATCCCACCAGTTACCATCACTCTCACCACCTCACCACTACCAGCCAAGACACCCACATGGGGTTGTCTTTGGTCCCCCCCCTCCACCTCAGCGATCCTAGGGCAGAAAGTATAATCAACGGCCAAGCTTTGAAGATGTGGGCAGCAAGTTTTAATCCAAGGGTTCCAAGAGAAGCACAAGCAGCTCAAGAGGAACACACTCACAGAGAAAGCACAAGAAAACCCTAGTTGAGGGCCTATATATAGCAGATTCTTCTCAAAATAATTTTTTGTCCCACTTTTCATGTATTTAGAAAAGTTTTGACCATTTTATTTACTGTCTAATTTAGTGTTTCCTTAGTGTAATGTTTAAATTTTGATTGTAATTTCATCTCAGTTAATGCAATTATAATTTTTCTTGTTTTTATTTTCTTGGTCAACCTTGGTCAAACTGCGTATTTAGCTTAGTGCACTGCTTAATCTCTGCTTATTTAGTGTTTGATGATTGCTCATTTGAGTTAGGATAGTAGCTTTTGGTAGCTTGCCCTTAGATGCCCTTAAATTTGCCCATATCAGTCTATCTTAAGTTTTTGATTCTCCATTTTTGCATCCCTTTAGATGATTTTTAGTTTGCTCACTTTCAGTTGTTATAAGCCAAATTTTTGCATAGTCAATGTTCAGCTGCTCACCTTGTTAGTCCTTATTTTTGAGAATTTTTTCAATTAGCTTCTTACTGCTTTTTCATGCCTTGAAAACACCCTTTTTTGCCCTGCACACACATGTGCATCAGCAGCCTTATGGCTCTTTTTACTTATTTTTGGCTTATTTAGAGCTTAGTACTGCTTTTCATAGATTAGTGTGACTTAGGTTTTTGTTTTCAGTTAGATTTTAGCTTAATTTCATGTTTTTAGCTTATTAGTAGCTTATTAGCTTATTTGCATTTTTTGAGCATTAGTTTCCATTTTCCTTCCACTACTGATCCTACAGTTAAGCATTTCTGAGCTTATTGTTGGATTTTAAAAAGTTTATCAATTTAGAAATTAGCTTATTTTGACTTATTGTTTTGAGTTTTAAAAAAGAAAAAAAAATGTTCGCAAAAAGTGTGTTCTAAGGGATTCGAACCTGGGTCACCACACTCACAACACAGCTACCTCACCACTCCACCCTTGGGATTTCTTCATTAAAACCTTGCAACATTTAATTTAAAACCCCTTTTTCACCATTGTTCCTTTTAGCTTATCCGAACTTTATTGCTTTTTCCCAGCTTATTGAAATAAGCTGGAACTTCCCTTATATTTTTCATAGCTTCAGTTTTATATAAAGTATTTTTACAAAAAATTTCAGATTTTTCTCTTTACGTTTAGTATTTTTAATTATTTATTTTCTTTTAATTAGTTTTTAAATCGTATTTAATTATTTAAAAGTCAAAAAAATGCAATTCTTTTTTCTAAAATTTTATTTTGTCATTTCGGACGTAGGAAAATTAATTTGGTACTCGTATGATTAGTTTTCATAGATTTTTACGTTTATGCTCGTTTTTAGTTTACCGTTATTAGTTTCCGTTTTACGTTATTTGATTTCCGTTTTTAATAGATATAAGTAACCAAGCAACCCTCGTCTTTTCAAGCATTTTAATACCAAACCTCAAACGATATCCTCAATTTCACACCTCGTTGGGACTACGACCCGGGTATACGCTTATCCGGTTTATTACAACTTGATTGTTTTTGCGTTAATGGTTTCAAGTTGACTTTTCTTCGTGAGAGGTTTAGCTTGTGAACCGTTTGACCAAAAGTTAAGCAATCAGGATGATTCTGACGGTTTTGTTGAGCCTTACTTGTAGCTGTTTGATAAGTTTAATGATAACCTCTGGAGTCTTGTTCTTGGTTCTCAAAAACTTCACCCATGTAAACCGAGAGTAGTCATCAACCACTACAAGGATATATTTCTTCCCATTTATACTCTACACTCTCATTGGTCTGCATAGATCCATGTGAAGGGTGTAAAGAACTTCCATGATGGTGTTGACAGTTTTGGGTTTGTGAGTGTGCTTCTTGCTTTTGCCCAGTTGACAGGCAGAACAAAGATGATCTTTTTCAAACTTTAATCTGGGCATGCCTCGTACAATATCCTTGCGAGTAAGTTCATTTATGGTGCCGAAGTTTAAGTGATTTTGAGATGCTGCTGCTCAGATAACGATGGATAACTGAAAAATGTGGATCCTCACGTGCAACTGGGGTCCGATTGTGTTGGGTTTTGAGATGCTGCTGCTCAGATTGGATTATACTGCTCATGGATCATAATGGAAAATTCACAAAGTATGATTCTACTGCTGGGCTTAATCATACTACTGCTTGTGTATTTCATACTACTGCTGGTGTTGCTGAAAAGATCAAGGAAATACGCTAAGTAGATACTACTGCTAGGCATCGAAGATACTACTGCTAGAGTTAGTATTCTACTGCTTATTAGATAACTATGTATAGTATGTTTGGATAATTATAGAATAGATACGAAAAGATTTATCTTGTAGAGAAAGCTATTGTAACCGACTAAGACTCCTTAGTCTATAAAAGGAGGATCTAGGGTTAGAGTTTTGGTACGTATCATAGAAGTATCATTGTTAGAGTAGAATCACTTCAAGGTTTTGTAACCCTGTTACTTTTGAGTAACCGTATTAATATATTGAAGTGTTTGTTGAGAATTCGATTGTGTTTGATTGATTATTCTTCTTAAGATTAAACATTAGATTCCGCATAGTGTTTAATAGTGTTTCAAGAACAGTTTCTATACTTATGTTTTAGATTAACATCTAAGATAATTAACAAGATCAATAGCTCAACTGGGATCAATAGTTTGGTTAGCACAAACAAACTCAGGAACAACAGGATTCATAGATGACATTGTATTCATAGTGGAAACTACACTAGTAGCAGTAATTGACCTAGTTATAGGGCATTGTGCCTTTAAAGGAAGAATCTGCTCAAGCATCAATTTGAGACATTTGTTGCCTCAAGTTCAGAAAACATTGATGCTACTTATGATAGACTTCAGAATTTGGTAAGTCAACTAAAACTTATGAAGGTCTCAGTGCCTCAAGAAGACATTAATCTTAAGTTTCTGAGGAGTTTACCATCCGAATGGAATACTCATACAGTGATCTGGAGGAACAAGACTGATTTTGATACAATGAGCTTGGTTGATTTATACAAAAATCTAAAGGTGTATGAATATGAAGATAAAGGATCATCTAGTTCATCTTCTAGTGCAAACAACCTAGCTTTTATGTCTTCAAACAACAAGGGTTCTAGAAATTCTCAAGAAAACTATTCTGCTGCTAGGCATATAGTTTCTGCTATTGGCACACATGGTTCTGCTACTAGCTCAAATAGTGACAACATCAGTGATGCTGCTATTTGTGCCTTCTTGGCTGATCTCACTACAAGTACTACTGTTACTGATCAGGATTTAGAACAAATTGATCCTGATGATCTTGAGGAGATTGATCTGAAGTGGCAGATGGTCATGCTTACAATGAGGGCTAGGAGATTTCTAAAGAAGACAGGTAGGGAACTCAAGTACAGAGGATAAACCAATGTGGGGTTTGACAAGTCCAAGGTTGAGTGTCATAACTGTTAGAGAAAGGGACATTTTGCAAGGGAGTGCAGAGCACCCAAGAAGAACAGAGAGAATGTAAGGAAGGTTCCTATTGAAGAGGCCTAGACTACAACAGCTCTGGTGTCCTGTGATGGCTTGGGAGAGTATGACTGGAGTGATCAAGCTGAGGAAGGACCAAATTCTGCTTTTATGGATGAAGAAGGACAAAAGGGACATGACTTTGCTTTGATGGCCTATGCTTCTTCATCATCTGGTTTAGACTCTGAGGTATCAAATGAGTCTACTTGTTCATTTAAATCATGCTTAGATACTGTAGAGGAACTCAAGTCTAGGAATGAGAGTTTAAGAGCTGAAGTTGAAAAACTAAAACTTGATAACTTAGGGCATAAATATGGTTTAAAATTTGTTGAAGAAAAACTTGAGTTTCTTAAGCAAAATGAGCTAGAATATGTTGATAGGATTCACATTCTAGAAGGTCAGCTTTTAATGAAAAATAGTGAGATTAATGTGCTAAATAAAAGGCTAGAGGAAGCAGAACAAGCTAAAGATATAGCCTTATCTGAGAAAGAGAAACATGTTGTTAGGGTAGAGAAACAAAAATTTGCATCTGACCTAGTCAATAAGTCAATTGAAATTCAATTAATGAGAAGAGGGAGTGGCTTAGGGTACAATGAAGTAGCTCCTCCTGTTAAGAGTGCATTTGCACCACCTAGGAAGGAATTGTCTTTCATAACTGAGATAGATGCAAAACCTGTAGGTGAACCTAGTGAGATTAATAAAGAGTCACCTAAGGTTGAAAAGATGTTGTCTGATACTCTAGTCATTGAAGATTGGGTGTCAGATAGTGAAGATGAACAGGTTGAATCAACACCTAAGGCTAAAAAGAAAGAAATTCCTAAAAATTTTGAATCTAAAGTCAGTCAGGTTAAAGCAGTAGAATCTAAAGCTAAACATATTGAGTTTATAAAACCTGTGTTAGGAAATAGGATCTCTAGGAAAATTGTTGAATTTGATGAGAAACCTAGAGAATATCCTAGGAAACTTAATAACTTGCCTAGAGGAAACCAAAGAAATTGGAACAGCCTAATTTCACAAAAATTAGGTAGTGATTTTCAGTTACTTAAGAAGGCTTGTTATAGTTGTGGTAGTTTTGAGCATCTTCAGGAAGATTGTTACTACTACCAAAAACCTGTACGGAACCAACATACTAGGGTGAACCATAAGAACTTTGCTAAAAAGTCTCACCCTCATCCAATGAGAAACATGGTTCCTAGGGAAGTTTTTCTGAGAACTTGTGCTACTAGGATAATTACTACTGCTGCACCAAAAAGGTCTACTCAAAATCAAACAGATGTTTCTACTGCTAAGGCAAAAGCAGATTCTACTGCTGAGCCAAAAGTAATTACAGACACTGTTGTGGGCAATCACTTTTATGCTGTTAAGGCCTCAGCTTGCTGGGTCTGGAAACCTAAAATCAAGGTTTTAGATCATGTTCTCAGACACATCAGTGCATCAATGGACTTGAAGAAATTTGATTATGTTGATGCACAAGGCAGATCCAAGTCAGAGATGGCTTGGGTCCCCAAGAGAAACTAACTCTCTTACTTTATGTGCAAGGCAATCTACAAGATGAGCTAAAGGATAAATGCATTTTTTATAGTGGATGCTCTGAACATATGACTGGAGACCAAAACAACCTTGAAGATTTTGAAGCTTTTGATGGTGGCTATGTTGCTTTTGGTAATGATCCAAAAGGTGGAAAGATTTTTGTTAAAGGTACAATTAGAACAGGGAAATTGGATTTTGAAAAGGTGTACTTTGTACAATGGCTTAAGTTCAATCTTTTTAGTGTCTCAAAAATGTGTGACAAAAAGAATTTTGTTCTTTTTACAGACACTGAATGTCTTGTCTTATCTCCTGATTTTAAGTTGCCTGATGATCAATCTGTGCTACTTAGAGTCCCTAGAACAGACAATATATACAGTGTGGACATAAAGAACATAATTCCCAAAAGAGATTTAACATGCCTATTTGCAAAGGCCACTAATGATGAATCCAAACTTTGGCATAGAAGACTTGGCCATTTAAATTTCAAAACTATAAATAAATTGGTTAAGGGAAACCTTGTCAGAGGTTTACCTTCAAAAGTTTTTGAAAATCCTGAAACCTGTGTTGCTTGTCAAATGGGAAAGCAACACAGAGCTTCTTGTAAGTCCAAAGTAGTGAACTCTATTTCTGAGCCCTTATATATGTTGCATATGGATCTGTTTGGGCCAACTTATGTGAAAAGTTTGAAAAAGAAAATGTATTGCCTAGTTGTCACAGATGACTATAGTAGATTCACTTGGGTTTTCTTTCTAGAACTAAGGATGAGACTTCTGGCATTCTTAAGGCTTTTATAACAAGAGTAGAAAACCTAGTTAATCACAAAGTTAAAGTAATTAGATGTGACAATGGAACTGAGTTTAAGAATAGTGTGATGAATCAGTTCAGTGTTGAAAAAGGTATTTTAAGACACTTTAGTGTGGCTAGAACTCCTCAACAAAATGGTGTTGCTGAGAGGAGGAATAGGACATTAATTGAGGCTGCTAGGACTATGTTGTCCGAGTCAAAATTACCCAATACTTTTTGGGCTGAAGCAGTTAACACTGCTTGTTTTGTGCAAAATAGGAGTAAGGTAGTTAAGCCTCATAACAAGACCCTTTATGAATTGTTGCATGGTAGGAAACCTATGATAGATTTCTTAAAACCATTTGGGTGTCCTGTTACTATCTTAAATACAATAGATAATCTAGGCAAGCTTGATGAGAAAGCAGATGAAGGTTTCTTTGTTGGATACTCTACCAATAGTAAAGCTTTTAGAGTATTCAATAAAAGAACTAGGCATGTAGAAGAAAACCTGCATGTTAGGTTTAGTGAAACAACATCTATTGTTGTAGGGAGTGGACCTGAATGGCTGTTTGACATTGATTCATTAACCAAAAGTATGAATTATGAGCCAGTAATTGCAGGTACAACTAACAAATCTGCAGGTACACAAGCTAATTCCAATGCAGGTACACAAGCTAAGGAGAATGAATCTGCAAAGGAGTTTGTCTTTGTAGAGAAATGGAAGCTTGATCAAACTTTCAAGGCTAAAGAGAAAGAGGGCAAGAGTTCACAAGATGATGTTGTTCATAAAGATGTAGAAGGTGGGGATAAACCTTCTGATGCTGACAAGGTGGTTACTGAAGGACCACAAAGTGTTGATGAAGTGCAGAACAAGACTAGCAGTAGTAACTTTGATTCTACTGCTAAGCAAAAAGAGACTACTGCTAAGCCTTTTGATCCTACTACTGCACCAAGATTTTCTACTGCTGACATAGATGGAAGATCTTTTGCTGATGATGACTATCCAGATGATCCCAATATACCTGGTTTGGTCAACATCTATGAAGATACTGAGAGGAATTCGATACACTATAAGGTGGTTAAACCTTTGATGCTTTGTGTATATGATATATTGAGTTAATATGATCAAGTATGCGGAAACTACTTAATCACACTTAGAAGGTTATTTTGGTTATGGAAATGGAACAGTGATGCTTGTGTATATTGAACAATGAACACCGAAAGAATAATACCAAAGGATTCAATATTATTGATAATGTTTATGATTGTTCTTGTTCTTGACAGTTATGAATATGAAAGTTTTATCAAAGGTTCTTATTCAACATATAAAACTTAATCACATAAAAGACACACTCTTAGTCACACTTATGACTAAGCTAAGATCTCCTTTTATAGTCCAAGGAGATCTTTACAATATTGTTAATTCTTGTCAAGTCTTGTCGAACTACTTTCTAGCTTATGTGAGTCAGTAACTAAGATACAACATGTATCTATGTTTACAACTTGTTCTGAGAATATAACATAATGACTGATCACATGGGGTAAGATATTATCTACCGTGTATATTTGACTTTAGTATACTTATCCATCCGGCAGACTTAACATTCGAAGAGCAGACTTACTCTTGGTATTCACCAGACTTAATCAAGCAGACTTAACCACCAGACTTAATATTGGAAGACCAGACTTAACCAGATTTAACCAGCAGACTTAACTTTGGAACTCACCAGACTTAACACTAAAGCAACCAGAATTAATCACTTAAGAGAAATTCCCGATACTTAGTCTTCAGAATATTTAATTCCCAACAATCCTCACCTAAACATGTGAACCCTTTTCAACATGTTTCTTCTGAATTGAATTTCTGATTGTGAGGATCTTGCAAACACTTCATAGTCAGACCCTTGATCTGATCTTTCTTCTGATCTGTGAGATTGAATACCTTTGTCAGTAACTCATCTGCTTTCTATTCTTTGACTTTAACAATATCAATACCAATCTTCAGGATTCATTCCTTGACCTAAAAGATGGTGCAATTTCCTTGGATGGAGGAATTATAAGAGGCAATGGTGTTGTGTATCTTGGATGCTTGTTTCAACAAGTGAAATCGTCTATCAGCATGCCTTAACAAGTGATGAACAAACGTAGTGAACTGAAATTGAAACTTTTCTCCATTTGACCTAGATAGAACTTTCTCCTTTTGAATGTTTCATCCCTTCTGAATATACATAATACTCCAGAATCTTGTTCATGAAGAAGAGATTATCAGCTCTGATCTTGTCATTTTCAACCTCTATGTCATCATCCTGTATGCTCTTGTCTTTTCCTCCCTTTCATTAGTTAATCTTCCTTCTTTGGGTTTTTATTTCCTCCCCTGAGATATTTCCTCCCCTGGATTGCAAATAACATTTCCTCCCCTGTTTGGAAGATCTCTCACCATGTACCAAAATATTTCTCTCCCCATCATCTGATCTATCAACTAGAACTTGTTGTCAGACAATGTTGTACATGAAGCCATCAATTCCTTAAGAATCTAATTTGCTGCCCTCATCACTTCTAGGAGTGTTAACTCCTATGAGAGGTGATTCATGGGGCACTGACTCATTATCCATAAATGGATGGTTTTACTAAGTCCTTTTGAAAATCCTTTTTAAGAAACTTTTGACTTAGAAGTATGTACTTGATTTTATTATGAAAAACCATACTGCTTTCAACCATTTTGAAGGGATTAAGTGTATAACAGACACTTAATCAAAATTTTGGTTTAAAGTAACCTCTGGTTGTGTGAGAACCAATGTTTTTAGTTATAAATAACTGCCTGTGTAAAGATAAACCTATTCAAAAGGCTTTCTTGACAGGGTTTCCAGCTCATAGTAATTGTGTCTCTAACACAAGTGTTAGATTCACTTTCACTAGCTGTTCTTTCTATCAGATGTCCTTAGACTTGCTCATTATACTTAAAAGTATAAAATGATAGAAAGTGAGTTGCATTAGTTACTTTCTGATCAACTAAGTCATCAATTCAATGTGAAATTTCATAATCAGGTTTCAAGAAAGAAGTTTTAAGGAGGTGTAAATTCCCAAACTCTTTCTATCATGAACCTATTATGTCAGCAACTGTATGATCATTCTGCTGCTCACACATTTCACTTGAAACTTCCTTTGTGTTCACATGTTCATACCTGAAATTGTTAGTCTAAAACCAAAAGAACAATGTACAAAGTACTTGTTTTGAATTAGAATAATCATAGGACTAACTGTATGAATAACACAATTAAAAGTAATAGCTAGTACCAATTTATAAATCCAACAGTACAAACAAAAATTTATATACAAAAACACACAGATTTAAATCATTGAGGAATTAGCATTACAATACTTGCTACCAAGTATTGAAACCTTCCAACATCAAAAGCTTTTGTTAGCAGATCTGCAAAGTTATGTTCTGAAGCAATTTTAAGAACTTGAATTAATCTTTTCTCATTGCAATCTCTTATAAAGTGATGTCTAATTTCAATGTGTTTTGTTTTAGAATGTTGCACTGGATTTTTAATTATGCAAATCGTACTACTATTATCAATATGAATAACAGTGTTCATAAAATTGTACCCATAGTCAAGAAGTTGGTTTTGAAGCCATAGGACTTGAGCACAGCAACTTGCAGCAGCTACATATTCAGCTTCAGTTGTTGAAGTAGCCACAATTGTTTGCTTCTTACACAGCCATGAGATAAGTCTACACCCAAGGAATTGACATCCTCCAGTTGTTGACTTTCTGTCCAAGCTAGCACCAGCATAATCACTATCCGAAAATGCTACCAAGTCAAAAGGTGACTCTCTAGAATACCATAGTCCCAACCTAGGTTGACCCTTGAGATATCTAAAAATTCTCTTGACTGCTGTTAAGTAAGAAACCTTTGGAGTTACTTGAAATCTTGCACAAGCACAAACAGAGAACATGATATCAGGTCTTGATGATGTAAGATACATCAAAGATCCTATCATAGATCTGTAAGTGTGTACATCTACATTTTCTCCATCTAAATCTTTAAGAAGTGCCTTCTCAGAGTCCATTGGTGTGCTTGCCATTTTTGAATCAGCAAAGTTGAACTTCCTAAGTATCTCAACAACATATTTATCTTGACTAATAAATATGCCTTCATATGACTGTTTAACTTGCAAACCCAAAAAGAATGTAAGTTCCCCCATGGAACTCATCTGAAACTTATGATGCATAAGCTTCTCAAACTCCAAACACATCTCCTTCCTTGTAGACCCAAAGATAATGTCATCCACATACACCTGCACTAACAGAAGATCCTTCTTGTGCTGTTTGATGAAAAGTGTCTGATCAATCTTGCCTCTTTGAAATCCATTTTCAATTAAGTAGGAAGCCAGTGTTTCATACCAAGCTCTTGGTGCCTGATGTAGGCCATATAGAGCTTTTACAACTCTGTACACTTTGTCTGGATTGTCAGGATCAATGAAACCAGGAGGCTGTGAAACATAAACCTCTTCTTCAATAGTATCATATAAAAATGCACTCTTGACATCCATTTGATATACTGTGAAGCCTAAAAATGAAGCATAAGCTAAGAAAAGCCTAATTGCCTCAAGTCTTGCTACTGGAGCAAAAACCTCATCATAGTCTATCCCTTCTTGTTGTGTGTACCCTTGGGCTACTAATCTAGCCTTATTCCTAATCACTATGCCCCTTTCATCCCTTTTATTCTTGAAAACCCATCTAGTGCCAATTACCTTTGCATCCTTAGGTAAATCAACTAGCACCCATACCTTCTGAATCTTGAACTGAAGAAGCTCCTCTTGCATAGCCTCTACCCAGCTTGAATCATCTAAGGCTTTCAGAATGTTCTTTGGTTCATCTTGTGAGAGAAAACATACAAACAGGCAAGAGTTTGAAAACTCATGCTGTTTTGAAGCATAAAGGGCATCAAGAAGCCCTTGTTGGTCTGAAGACATCAGTTGTTGTCTTGTCTTCACACCTGATTGTACATCTCCAATCACATTTTCCAGGGAGTGAACTTTGTGAATCCTTGTGTGTGGTGTAGAAGGAACTGGATAATCAGGTGGGAGATTGCTCAAATCCACCTCATCTTCTGTTAATTCTGCTTCAGCAGTTAATTCTGCTTCAGCTGTTAATTCTGCTTCTTTTTTTTAAGTCTGCTTCAGCAGTTAATTCTGGTTCTTCAGTTAAGTCTGTTTCACCAGCATAATCAACAGCAGAACTATTTTCTTGATCTTTTGTTCCATCTTCCTTGTGTTCATCTTCAACATCTTCTTTAGCTTTACCAGAAGAAGATTCACCATTTATTAAAGTTGAATCCACACTTGTACTTGACCATATTGGCATCATCACATAATCTTGATTTGTCTCCTTTTCTAACCTTGCCTCATTTGTTGTTTGTGAACCTGAAAAATCATTAGTTTCTGCAACAACAGGCACATAATTCATAGAATGGGTTAGAGTCTCAAGATCAAATAGCCATTTCGGTCTTTGACCTTCTACATTGGATTTATCCTCTAAAAATTCCACATGCAGGTTTTCCTCTACTTTCTTAGTTCTTAAGTTGTATACTCTAAATGCTTTACTATTGAGAGAATATCCAACTAAGAATCCTTCATCTGCTTTACCATCAAATTTTCCTAAATGGTCTAAGGTATTCAGAATTGTCACATGACATCCAAAAGGTCTAAGAAATCCTATTGCAGGAGTTCTACCTCTAAAAAGTTCATATGATGTCTTATTGTGAGGCTTGACAACTAAAACTCTATTCTGGACATAGCAAGCAGTGTTGACTGCTTCTGCCTAAAAAGAGATAGGTAGCTTAGAGTCAGCTAACATAGTTCTAGCAGCTTCTATTAGTGTTCTATTTTTCCTTTCAGCAACTCCATTCTCTTGTGGAGTTCTTGCAACACTAAATTCTCACCTAATACCTTTTACTTTGCAGAATTCATCCATAACTCTATTCTTAAATTCTGTCCCACTATCACATCTAATGACTTTTACCTTCTTGTCTACTAGGTTTTCTATCTCAGTAATGAAAGTCTTAAGGATGCTAGGTGTCTCATCCTTAGTAGCTAAAAAGAAAACCAATGTAAATCTACTATAGTCATCAGTAATAACTAGACAATATCTCTTATGCTGCATACTTCTAACATTTGTAGGACCAAATAAGTCCATATGAAGCATAAACAATGATTAATTGATAGAGTTAAAAATCTTGGGCTTACAAGTGGCTTTGTGTTGTTTGCCTTTAAGACAAGCAATGCATGTTTGATCATTTTCAAATCGTTTTTGAGGTAAACCTCTTACCAAACCATTCTTAACAATCTGATTTATGGCTTTGAAATTAATATGACCAAGCCTCCTATGCCATAACATTGATTCATCCAATGTGGCCTTTGCAACAAGACAAGTTAAAGCCTTTTTAGGAAAAATGTTCTTCATATCAACACTGTACATATTGCCCTTTCTAGGAATTTTAAGAAGTACTTGACTTTCATCAGGCATCTTAAAATCAGGAGAAAGCACAAGACATTCAGTGTCACAGAAAAGAACTTTGTTCTTTTTATCACACATTTGTGAGACACTAAAAAGATTATAATTTAGCTCTTGTACATAGTACACATCTTCAAAATCTAAATTTCCAGTTTTAATTATACCTTTACCGGAAATTTTGCCACCAAGACCTCCTCCAAAGGTAACATAGCCTCCATCTATTGATTGAAAATCTGAGAGATAAGACTTGTTGCCTGTCATGTGCCTTGAACATCCACTATCTGAGTATCCTTGATCCTCTTGTTTATCAATTGAATGTTCCTGCACAGTAATAAGGAGTATTAGTTTCTTTTGGGGACCTAAGCCATTACTGACTTGGATCTGCCTCTTGCATCAATGAAATTTAATCTCTTAAGAACAGTTGATGCAACATTGGACTTAAGAATCCAACATGTTGATGCGTTAACAGCATTTGCCCTGTTTTTCCAAGCAGCAGAATTAACTACTTGCCTAGCAGTATTAACTGTTGGCTTTGCAGTTGAACCCTTAATTTTCCAAACTTGTTTTTGGACCACTGCTTTTGATTGAATGGGCCTTCTAGCAGTTTTTAATGCATATTTGAAAGTTGATTTTGCATTTTCAACTGCTGGTTTTGGGTAAACAGACTTAAATGGTCTAACAGACTTAACATGTTTTAAGCCAGACTTAATTGAAACTGTTTTAGGTTTTATTCTATTAAAATTAGAACTAGAGTGAAAGTGAGTTTGAGGAGTTTGCATTTTGAAATTCACCCTATTGTTTTCATACCCAGATACCCATTGGTTGCAGAAAGCTGTAAGATGGTCAAAACTTCCACAAGTGAAACAAGCTTTGTTATAAAATCCAAAGTCATCACTGTTTTGGTGAGACTTGAGGTTGTTCCAACTTCTTTGGTCACCTCTGGGCTTGTTTGTGGATCTATATTGTTCACAATATCTAACTGGTTGCCTAACATGTTTTACATTGGACTTAGGCCTATCAGTATTTTGTTTGACTATCTTCGGAACACTTGTTCCTGCTTTCTTAACCACTTCAGGTTTAGACATTACATGTTCATCTTCTTCATCATCAGATACCCAGTCCTCAACAACTATAGCATCTGATTTCCTAATAGAAGACACCTTGTCTTCTTGAAGTGAAGTTTTACATAAACTCTCACTTAACTTCTTAGGCTCATCAACAACTACATTGGTTTTTGGTTGTACACCATATTGTAACTTTGGTAGTTGAAATTCAGGTAAGCCTGAGTGTTCTAGGTCAGTCCCTGGGGGTTTAGGGATACCTCTGTATGGAGGTGGGACACTTTTATATCCTATTCTTGACTTGGCTCTATTAATCACTTAACATTCTATCATGTTGGTTACACCTCTAGAAGCATGTTCTAGTGTTTGTGTAGTCAAGTGAATGTTTCCATTTTCCTTTTTGACCCTATCAAAAGCCTCTCTTAAAAGCTTAATTTCAGCATCTCTAAAGAATATGTCCTGTTTTAGAAGAGCTTTGTCATCAGAAAAAGCAAGTTCATTTTCTTTGTAGTATAGGATCTGCTTTTCTACTGATTCTAAACCACACTTATAATTTATATAGTTTCGATGAGTTTTGCTTAGCTCTTTCTTTTGTTCATCATAATGTTTGATTAAAGTTTGTAATTCTTTAAGAGCAGTGCAAGCATTAGAACAAACTTTATGATTTTGTACCTCAGTAGAGAAAGCCATAAGTGCCATCTGTGAAGAATCTTCTTCTTCATCAGTCATGAAACTCCAATCAAAACCTAGCCCATCAATAGCTACCATAGTTTTGAGTTTGGCTCAGAAACCTCCCTTGTTTTGGATGTGCTTCCAAAACCTTTGTTCTTGCTATCTTGCTGCCTTGGCCTTCTACATTCTCTTGAGAAGTGCCCCATCATGTGACAGTTATAGCACTCTATCTTTGACTTGTCAAAACCAGCAGTATCAGTGTTGCTGATTAAGAGCTTCTTCCCCGTCCTTTGATAGAACTTCTTGGCTCTCATGCTAAGAAGAGAAATTTGCCATTTTAGGTCCATTTCCTCCAGATCATCATCATTGATATCTTGGACGTCTTCATAAGTGAGCATGGACCCATCATTTTGACTTGTAAGAAATGCACAACAAGTCTTCTCATCCAAAATACCCATGGTACTGCTTGATGAACTAGCAGCACCAACACCATCAACAACTTTCACCTCTTCACTTGATTTTGAGGTACTAGGAGTTGACATAAATGCCATGTTCCCAGTATTAGAACTAGTACCTCCATTTTTCTTCAAATCTTGCTCCACAATCTTAAAGTTGCTATACAAATCTATCAGTTCCATTGTATCAAGGTCTGGCTTATTCTTCCAGACAACAACATGCATAGCCCACTCTTCAGGTAAGCTTCTCAGAAATTTTGAGTTCAAATCTTCTTGAGGTATTTCAACACCAAGAATAGCAAGTTGGCTCACAATATTCTAAAGCCTATTAAACATATGGTCAAGAGATTCATTGTTGGTAGAGGAGAAGTTTTCAAACTGCTGCTTGAGCAGTGTCTTGTGGGTTTTCTTGGTGGCTTCATTTCCACCATACCTTGCAATAATGGCCTCAAATAATGACTTGGCATCTTTGAACTTGCTGAAGTTTAAAAGTTGATCATTGGGAATGGTCATCATCAGCATGCATCTTGCCTTTAAGTTATTTTTCTTCTTTATTTTGTCTTCTACAGATGTTGGCTTTGTCCGCAGAGTTGTCACCACTTTGCCGTCCACTGTTGATGAAGTGGTTGTAGGCTGGTAAGAGTTTCCATCTTCAATGATTTCCCAAAGTGCATAGTCTTGCACTTGGAAATATTGCTCTATCCTCAGCCTCCACATCTCAAACTCATTATGTTTGAGCATGGGTAATTTTGCAGCAACATTGGTTTGAATAGATTCAACGTCCATTTCTTCTTCTTCTTCTTCTAAATCAACTATATCAACCTGGCTCTGATACAAATTGAGAGGAATTCGATACACTATAAGGTGTTAAACCTTTGTTGCTTTGTGTATATGATATATAGAGTTAATATGATCAAGTATGCGGAAACTACTTAATCACACTTAGAAGGTTATTTTGGTTATGGAAATGGAACAGTGATGCTTGTGTATATTGAACAATGAACACCGAAAGAATAATACCAAAGGATTCAATATTATTCTTGGCATTTGCTTCTGGGAAAAAGGCAATTGGTACTAAATGGGTGTTCAGATGCAAGAGGGATGAAAGAGAAATAATGATCAGAAACAAAGCAAGATTGGTGGCTCAAGGATACACTCAGGAAGAGGGAATTGATTATGATGAAGTATTTGCACCTGTAGCAAGGGTAGAGGCTATCAGACTATTCTAGGCATTTGCTTCATACAAGAACTTCACTGTGTATCAAATGGATGTGAAGAGTGCTTTCCTATATGGGACAATTGATGAGGAAGTATATGTCTCCCAACCACCTGGTTTTGAAGACCATGATTATCCTGATAGGGTTTACAAGGTGGAGAAAGCATTGTATGGTCTACATCAGGCTCCTAGAGCTTGGTATGACACCTTATCAAAGTTTTTGTTAAACAATGGTTTCAGCAGGGGAACCATTGACAAGACTTTGTTCATCAAGAAAGACAAAAAGGATATCATATTAGTTCAAGTATATGTTGATGATATCATTTTTGGGTCTACAAACAAGGTGTTATGTAAGGAATTTGAGAAGCTCATGCATAGCAGATTTCAGATGAGTTCTATGAAAGAACTCACTTTCTTTCTGGGGCTTCAATTTAAGCAAAAACAAGATGGGATATTCATCAGTCAAGACAAATATGTGACTGATATTTTGAAGAAATTTGGCTTTTCTGATGTGAAACCAGCAAAGACAACCATGGAGTCCAACAAGCCTCTGATCAAGGATGAAGATGGGGAAGAAGTTGATGTGCATTTATACAGATCAATTATTGGTTCATTGATGTATCTAACTGCTTCAACGCCAGACATTATGTTTGCTATGTGTGCTTGTGCCAGATTTCAAGTGACCCCTAAAGTACCTCACTTAAATGCTGTAAAGAGGATTTTTAGGTACTTAAGGAGTCAACCTGTAATACCCAAAAATCTATAACATGTAAAATGACCAAAATGCCCCTGAAAACTTTAAAATTTAATTAAAGCTTAATTAAAATTTCGAATCGATCCCAAACTTCTGGAAACGAACGAGATATGTTACCAAATAATTTTAACGACTCCATTTAACATTTATGCAAGCCACAAAATTACCTTGGACGCCAAATAGAAATTAAATTCAAAAGTTATGAATTAATAAAAAGGAAATTAAAGGAAATTTAAGAGCAATTAAAGGGATAATCAAAGCAATAATGCCCTAATCAAAACTTCCGAAATTAATGACCCATTTACCTCCCCTTTGACCAGCCTATATTTTAAAAACCATTCAACACATTTATTCTACCATTTTCTTCCTTAAAAACAAAACCGAGTAAACCCTAAACACAAAATAATTCACCATTTATCCCATCCGAATTTTCTGAAGTCCAAGCATAATTTTCCTGAGTTCTTGGTCGTGCTAGGAAGCCAAGAAAATTGGCCATTCGATTTTTAGGGCCTTGAATCTTTTATTGTCGAATATTGTTCACAAGTGAGGTAATATTCCATTTTAATTCTTTCGGCCCTTTTAAAATTCATTCTCTATTTTTCCTAAGTTCCTTACATCATATGTGACCTGTGAAAATTGGTTTCATGATTTTTAGATCGTTTTTGAAGTCGTGGTGATTTTTGACCCGTTTTGGCTAATCGCATACAAAAGAATTCGTACACCTCATTTCACATGTTCGAATCTCCTTGTGGTAATTTTCTCAGATCCTATATGTCATATGAACATCAAATAAAATATATAAGTCGATCCATGCATGCTTATTATATTATTTGTGAATTAAATCTCAAAAACGTGTATAAAACATAAATAATTCAATCCGAATTTTTGGGGCTTCATATTTATTTTATTTGGACTCTACATGATCATAATAATCTGAGAAAAATGCTATTTCGAATTATTGGGGCCTAATCGAATTATTTGTGGATTTCTTCATTTTACCGAATTAAAGGAAATTAAAAGAAAAAAAATAAAGTGTAATTCGAATTAGGGTTTGTAATTAGGGTTTGACCTTGACTTAAAAATGATGTTATAATGATTATATGATGATTGGTGAATGATGGGTATTTTTAGGGTTAGGGTTTTGTTAATAAAAAGTGTTATTCGATTTAATTAAAATGTTAGGGGGTGTTTTGTAACTTTTGAAACTTAAGGGTTATGTTTGAAACTTATTTTGGGCTGTGAACATTTCGAGTAAAATATAAGTTGAGGGCCCCATGTGTAATTTTTATGTATAAAGGAATTAAAATGTTTATTTTAATAAAATACAATTCGAATTATGAAATAACTAAATGGAGGGACTAAACTTGTAATTTCTGGAAACTTGGGGCTGTTTTGAGTAATATAATCTATTCAGGGGGTTATGTGTTAATTAAGTGATTTAATGGGTTAATATGTAATTATTAATAATACAAAGTTGAAATTGTAAAATAAGGGACTAAATATGTAACTTTGAAAACTAGAGGGACCTATTGTGTAAATTCTGTAAAATTGAGGATACATTCTTATAATATGATAAAATAAGTGACCATTGTGAAACTTTGATAAATTAAGGGTCTGAAGTGTAACTTTTGAAACTAAAGGGTGTAAAGTGTAAATTGTGAATTCTTAAGGACCTAATATGTAATTGTAATAAAAGATACCCTAATTCCAGAAATAATGATTTAACTAAGAATGTTGATCTAACTTTCTAAATAAGGAAACCTTCTAATTATGGAAACCTGCTAAAAATGGGAAGTTACTTAATATGGAAATGGGATCTTTAGTAATCATGTCTTTACTCCTCTAGGTGTGAAGAGGGAGTAATCCTGTGCTCGTTATCATCTTTTCAGTGTGATCTTTGTCAGCAATAAGGTACAGATATTCTGCCCTTCTTTAGTAAGGTGCCTTCATCTCATGTTGATTTCTGATTCACTGCCATGTTCCTTGTTTCTATGAACCTTGACATTGACCTACTGTTACTGAACCTTTCTTATACTGAACCTACTGATATTGACCTTTCTGTTACTGAAACATCTGATATGAATTGTCTGTTATACTGAACTGGATATTGACCTATGAAACTAAACTGAATACTGAATACTGATACTTGACCACTGACCCACAGTCTGATACTACGAGCCATAACTAGTCATGAGGGTTTCATGACCATGTCATTGATGCACCGATGGCATGACTCTAGGGCAGGAGAGTGATGACCTGTTCCGTCCCTTTTATGTATCTATTTGGTGTGTTGGGAGGTTTATGGCCACCAGGGGCGTATGGATGCATCCTAGAACTGTTACTGTTACTGTTACTGATTACTGTATTACTGGTGACTGATGGTGTGTGCGATACACGTCTTTCACATACTGGGAGCTGATCACTCCATTTACTGTTGAGGACTCCCCTCATGATTACTGGCTACTGAGAGGTCTCCCCTCTACATGATTATACTGATACTGTTACTGTTACTGCTACTGTTACAAGTTACTGTTTCTGGGCTCGTAGAGGATTTCTGTTACCCTGCACCTTGTAACCTTATAACTTCATAACCTTTACTTTTCATTACTGTTACTGCCACCCTGAACCTGATACATGACTTAAAACGTGACTTGACTTGATCTGACCTGGGCATGTGGTGGGGTTACGGATTACACCTTTACACCTGTCTTCTGTAATTAATTATAATCCTGTTATATCTGTATAATCCTTATGTTCCTATTCCTGACTCTTGTTATATCTGGTATTCACTCATTTTGTCTCATTACGTTACCTTTACTGCTTGTTACCGTTATATCTGTTCACTGGGCTTTTTAAGCTCAGCCGCACGTTTTCGTTTCGTGTGCGGCAGGTTTAGTTGGAAGCTGGTTTATTGATTTGAGAGTATATTGGACATAGAAGAAATTACTAGCAGCTTGGGATTAGCTATTGATGATGGTTAGAAGAACTAGTGTTAGACTTAGAAATCATTGTATTGGAATCCTGTATTTTCATATTTCCTTTGTAACCATTGAATTCTATTGTATTATTAATGTCATGTGCTTGTTTCTGTTCTGATAAGGATCCGTATTTGTGACATCTCTACCCTTGTCGGGTCGGGGTGTTACAATTTATGGTTTCAGAGAACAGGCTGACGACTTGTAATACATTTACCCTGTCCTGTGCGTTTAGGACCATTAGGTTTCCACTGTAAGAACATAGGAGAACACCTTGAGGACTTGCTTTAGGATTCCCTGATATGAACTTAAGTGTTGACCGGTGAAGGAATGGGTAGAATATAAGGTATTTAAGTATCATCGTTTCCGCATTACTCTGATTCGTGCTTTGCTATGACATTGCTTGGGTTAACCTCTAAGACTGTAAAAGTACTAGGTGGACTAAGACAGGTGATTGTTACGACTTGAGATAAAGTATGATCATCATGAAGGCATACTTATGTGGTGCTGGTATTATTAACGTGATAATACTTACACCATATAACGTGCCCTCATTGTGGTCATAGGATGTCTTGGGAAGTACCTAAGAAGCTTAGAACTTGATCTCCGTTGGGATATCCGCGACTAGCGAGACTTTAGGTTCATCCTACCTGTTCATGTACTCTGCTTTCGTTCATTAGAGATCTGGATAAGTTGAACTCTCGTTTTGCATTCTGTTTACCTCAGTTATGAATCTTGAACTCTTGTAGAGCTCTCTACTGTTGATACAGTTAATTGGATCTAAAATCATGTTCATGTTTCCTTTTAAACGATTCTTTTGGAAGAACCTCCCGGGCGTGGAAATGTTCGTGACGATCTTTTGCGACTTGCTACGACTCCGCTTAACTTGGCGACTTCAAATTTCGAGGACGAAATTTTTGTTAGTGGGGAAGAAGTTGTAATACCCAAAAATCTATAACATGTAAAATGACCAAAATGCCCCTGAAAACTTTAAAATTTAATTAAAGCTTAATTAAAATTTCGAATCGATCCCAAACTTCTGGAAACGAACGAGATATGTTACCAAATAATTTTAGCGACTCCATTTAACATTTATGCAAGCCACAAAATTACCTTGGACGCCAAATAGAAATTAAATTCAAAAGTTATGAATTAATAAAAAGGAAATTAAAGGAAATTTAAGAGCAATTAAAGGGATAATCAAAGCAATAATGCCCTAATCAAAACTTCCGAAATTAATGACCCATTTACCTCCCCTTTGACCAGCCTATATTTTAAAAACCATTCAACACATTTATTCTACCATTTTCTTCCTTAAAAACAAAACCGAGTAAACCCTAAACACAAAATAATTCACCATTTATCCCATCCGAATTTTCTGAAGTCCAAGCATAATTTTCCTGAGTTCTTGGTCGTGCTAGGAAGCCAAGAAAATTGGCCATTCGATTTTTAGGGCCTTGAATCTTTTATTGTCGAATATTGTTCACAAGTGAGGTAATATTCCATTTTAATTCTTTCGGCCCTTTTAAAATTCATTCTCTATTTTTCCTAAGTTCCTTACATCATATGTGACCTGTGAAAATTGGTTTCATGATTTTTAGATCGTTTTTGAAGTCGTGGTGATTTTTGACCCGTTTTGGCTAATCGCATACAAAAGAATTCGTACACCTCATTTCACATGTTCGAATCTCCTTGTGGTAATTTTCTCAGATCCTATATGTCATATGAACATCAAATAAAATATATAAGTCGATCCATGCATGCTTATTATATTATTTGTGAATTAAATCTCAAAAACGTGTATAAAACATAAATAATTCAATCCGAATTTTTGGGGCTTCATATTTATTTTATTTGGACTCTACATGATCATAATAATCTGAGAAAAATGCTATTTCGAATTATTGGGGCCTAATCGAATTATTTGTGGATTTCTTCATTTTACCGAATTAAAGGAAATTAAAAGAAAAAGAAATAAAGTGTAATTCGAATTAGGGTTTGTAATTAGGGTTTGACCTTGACTTAAAAATGATGTTATAATGATTATATGATGATTGGTGAATGATGGGTATTTTTAGGGTTAGGGTTTTGTTAATAAAAAGTGTTATTCGATTTAATTAAAATGTTAGGGGGTGTTTTGTAACTTTTGAAACTTAAGGGTTATGTTTGAAACTTATTTTGGGCTGTGAACATTTCGAGTAAAATATAAGTTGAGGGCCCCATGTGTAATTTTTATGTATAAAGGAATTAAAATGTTTATTTTAATAAAATACAATTCGAATTATGAAATAACTAAATGGAGGGACTAAACTTGTAATTTCTGGAAACTTGGGGCTGTTTTGAGTAATATAATCTATTCAGGGGGTTATGTGTAAATTCGGTGATTTAATGGGTTAATATGTAATTATTAATAATATAAAGTTGAAATTGTAAAATAAGGGACTAAATATGTAACTTTGAAAACAAGAGGGACCTATTGTGTAAATTCTGTAAAATTGAGGATACATTCTTATAATATGATAAAATAAGTGACCATTGTGAAACTTTGATAAATTAAGGGTCTGAAGTGTAACTTTTGAAACTAAAGGGTGTAAAGTGTAAATTGTGAATTCTTAAGGACCTAATATGTAATTGTAATAAAAGATACCCTAATTCCAGAAATAATGATTTAACTAAGAATGTTGATCTAACTTTCTAAATAAGGAAACCTTCTAATTATGGAAACCTGCTAAAAATGGGAAGTTACTTAATATGGAAATGGGATCTTTAGTAATCATGTCTTTACTCCTCTAGGTGTGAAGAGGGAGTAATCCTGTGCTCGTTATCATCTTTTCAGTGTGATCTTTGTCAGCAATAAGGTACAGATATTCTGCCCTTCTTTAGTAAGGTGCCTTCATCTCATGTTGATTTCTGATTCACTGCCATGTTCCTTGTTTCTATGAACCTTGACATTGACCTACTGTTACTGAACCTTTCTTATACTGAACCTACTGATATTGACCTTTCTGTTACTGAAACATCTGATATGAATTGTCTGTTATACTGAACTGGATATTGACCTATGAAACTAAACTGAATACTGAATACTGATACTTGACCACTGACCCACAGTCTGATACTACGAGCCATAACTAGTCATGAGGGTTTCATGACCATGTCATTGATGCACCGATGGCATGACTCTAGGGCAGGAGAGTGATGACCTGTTCCGTCCCTTTTATGTATCTATTTGGTGTGTTGGGAGGTTTATGGCCACCAGGGGCGTATGGATGCATCCTAGAACTGTTACTGTTACTGTTACTGATTACTGTATTACTGGTGACTGATGGTGTGTGCGATACACGTCTTTCACATACTGGGAGCTGATCACTCCATTTACTGTTGAGGACTCCCCTCATGATTACTGGCTACTGAGAGGTCTCCCCTCTACATGATTATACTGATACTGTTACTGTTACTGCTACTGTTACAAGTTACTGTTTCTGGGCTCGTAGAGGATTTCTGTTACCCTGCACCTTGTAACCTTATAACTTCATAACCTTTACTTTTCATTACTGTTACTGCCACCCTGAACCTGATACATGACTTAAAACGTGACTTGACTTGATCTGACCTGGGCATGTGGTGGGGTTACGGATTACACCTTTACACCTGTCTTCTGTAATTAATTATAATCCTGTTATATCTGTATAATCCTTATGTTCCTATTCCTGACTCTTGTTATATCTGGTATTCACTCATTTTGTCTCATTACGTTACCTTTACTGCTTGTTACCGTTATATCTGTTCACTGGGCTTTTTAAGCTCAGCCGCACGTTTTCGTTTCGTGTGCGGCAGGTTTAGTTGGAAGCTGGTTTATTGATTTGAGAGTATATTGGACATAGAAGAAATTACTAGCAGCTTGGGATTAGCTATTGATGATGGTTAGAAGAACTAGTGTTAGACTTAGAAATCATTGTATTGGAATCCTGTATTTTCATATTTCCTTTGTAACCATTGAATTCTATTGTATTATTAATGTCATGTGCTTGTTTCTGTTCTGATAAGGATCCGTATTTGTGACATCTCTACCCTTGTCGGGTCGGGGTGTTACACAACCTAGGTTGGGCCTTTGGTATCCTAAAGATTCACCTTTTGATCTGGTGGCATACTCAGATAGTGATTATGCTGGAGCATGTTTGGATAGGAAATCAACTACTGGAGGTTGTCAATTTCTTGGACATAGGTTGATCTCATGGCAATGCAAGAAACAGACTGTGGTGGCTAATTCAACAACTGAAGCTGAGTATGTGGCTACTTCTAGTTGCTGTGGACAAGTGCTCTGGATTCAAAATCAATTGCTGGATTATGGGTACAACTTTATGAACACCAAAATTTACATTGATAATAACAGTACAATGTGTATTATTAAAAATCCAGTTTTTCATTCAAAAACAAAACAAATTGAGATAAGACATCACTTTATAAGAGATTCTTTTGAAAAGAAATTAATTCAAATTGTTAAAATCCATACTGACAATAATGTTGCAGATTTGCTCACAAAAGGTTTTGATGTGGGTAGATTTCAATTTTTAATTGCTAGTATTGGAATGATCAATCTTTGAAAATTCTTATCTCTTTGTGTTTTTGTAATGTTTTGTAAGGATTTGTACTGTTATTAGACAATAAGTTGTTTCTACTGCTTGCTATGATATGTGTTTGGTTCTGCTATTAGTTATATTTAGTTCTACTGCTAGTTGTTTATTCAACTGCTAAGTATAACTATGGATTGTGATTATTGTGGTATATTCTTTCTTGTGTTTTTTGTGGTTCTGGACTAACCTTTTGCAGGATACGTCAAAGGGGATTGCTTATTTGATGAGAAAAAGGTGTTTGGAAGGACCAGCAGACATTCTACTGCTAGCTACAAAGTTTCTGCTGCTCGGCAAAACTTTCTACAAATGGGGTTCTGCTGCTCGCTTTGTAACTTCTGGGATTCTACTGTTTGGTTTGAAAGTGTAGGGTCGGTTTTGTAAATTTGGCGCCAACTACCCCTAATTCGATCCGAAGGGCTTCAAAACCTAATTGGATCTCATAATTAACTTTGTGCGCCCAAAATTCATTCTAATTCAAACCCTAACACACCTTTTAACATCTGATTTTAAAAACCCCCAAAATCAAAACCCTAATTCACAATGTCGACAAGAACATTTTCTGAAAAACACAATCAGGTTGCTTTTCTTGAAAAGCCCAAAGAAGCTGAAGGTTTTGCTGAGGTTCTAGACTTTCTTAATGCTACTCACATAAGGTATGCATTAACAGCAAGCCCTACTATATATGTTTCCCACATTGATAAGTTCTGGTCTACTGTTAAGATCAAAACTAAAAATAGGGAAGAATATTTAAAGGCTAAGGTAGAAGGCCACAAGGTAATTATTTCTGAAGCATCTGTGAGAGAAGCTCTTCACTTTGCAGATGATGAAAAAATAACTTGTCTTGAAAATTCTATCATTTTTGAGGAACTTGAAAACATGGGGTATGAAAAGAAAAATAATAGTTTAAAATTTTATAAAGGTCTTTTCTGTCCCCAATGGAAATTTTTTATTCATACCATTCTCCATTGTCTAAGTCCTAAAACATCAGGTTGGAACGAATTCAGTACAACTCAAGCATCTGCTATGATTTGTCTGTCCAAAGGACAACCTTTTAATTTTTCGGCTATGATAATGAATGGTTTGAAAAAGCATGTTCAAGGAAAACATTACATTTACCCAAGGTTTTTGCAACTCATTCTAAACAATCAAATTTCAAACCTCAAGGTACATAAAAGGAAATTTACTTGTCCTGTGCTTCAATAGAAATTATTTTCAGAGTTAAATGCATAAATGGTCCCTGTGGTTTGCCCAAATTGCAGGTTTAGTCCCTATGGTTTTGAAAGTGCAGGCGGCCTCCCTGTGGGGAAACCTTGGTTCCGTTTTGGTCCCTGGCCGTTCCATTTTGGTCCCTGGCCTGGGACTAAACGTGCAATTATGAGCAAACCACAGGGACCATTTCTGCAATGGCCAGGGACCAAAACGGAACCAAGGTTTCCTCACAGGGAGGCCGCCTGCACTTTCAAAACCATAGGGACTAAACCTGCAATTTGGGCAAACCACAAGGACCATTTATGCATTTAACTCTTATTTTCATACTTGAAAAAGGATGGCAAAGATTTTTCTGGAACTGTTACACCATTATTTCCTTATATGTTGTCATTAGTTCAAAATCAGGGTGAAGGAGTAGAAATCCCAACTACTTCCCATCACACACCCAATTTGGAACAATCATCTGAACAACCTCAAAAGACCCAATCCCCTAGGAATTCACCAAATAAGAACACTGAGCAACCTCAGGCCAGTGTTAGGATAGATGCAGATGAGGCTGTCACAGGTGATGGAGGTGAAATGTTGGAAGGGGCTAACACTACTGCTTCTGGCTTAGTAGCTGGGCAGGAAAGTGTTAACATAAGTAAGACCCCAACCAAGGCAACACCTACTGTAGAAGGTTCCCATAAACCAGAAACAGATGATGGAAACCCCAGCCAAATGGCTAATATGGGGGGCTCAGCTGATCAAACTAGGTTTGATACTGAGTTTACATCCTATGATTCACCTCTCAGGGAAGGTCACACATCCCAAAGTGATGAGGATAGACTTGAAATAGAGGAATTGATAGAACCCAATGTACACAATGACAATTCCAGTGATCCACCTCTCGGACCAGGTAACACAGGTCGAAGTGGTGAGGATAGTATGAAACTTATAAATGAATTAATGGAAAAATGTACAACATTGTCAATTGAAGTTCTTGGTCTCAAGCAGGAGTTAATGATGGTAAAAACTACTCAAGGTGCAGAAATAAGGAGGTTAAAGCAAAGGATTAGGCATCTAGAAGGTTTACAGAGATCAAGAGCTTCTAAAACTAAAAGATTGTACAAGATTGGATCTATGTCAAGGGTGGATGATTCTGAACCAAGTTTGGGGGAGGATGCTCCCAAACAGGGGAGGAATGAAGACAAAGATTTAGGGGAGGAAATCAAGGATTCATGGGAGGCTGAGAAGTTGAATGATCAAGGTGTTGCTGGTAATGAGGGAAATGGTAATGCTGATATGGATATTGATAGTGGTGAAAATGAGGAATTTGTGGTTAAGGACAAGTCTGGTAATGAAGTGGCTTTGGAAACAAGGAAAAAGGAGCAGATTGGTGATAAATTAAAAACTTTGAATGAAGAGCAGCTGATTAAACACACAGAAGTAATGGTGGAAACTATTAAAGGTTTGGGTGATGTTGCTACTAGTGTTCAAGTTGATTCTGCTATTGGTGACAAAGAAAAAGTAGCCAAGGATGATTTTACTGCTGAGGTAATTCATTCTGCTGCTAGTGTTAATGATCCTGCTGCTGAGCCAGAGCAAGTTCCTACTGCTGGTGTTAAAGTTCCAACTGCTGAGACTCAGGGAGTTTCTACTACTGAAGAGTTGGATGATGATGTTAGCTTGGCTAAGGTGATGTTACAACTTAAGGCTACAAAATCATCAACACCAAAACAACCACAACCACCACAACAACCTAAATCACAACCAGAATTTAAACAATAACCACAATCACAACCTCAACCAACATCAAAGCAAACAACACCAACACCTCCACCTCCAAAGGTTCCCGTGAAAGGAGTTACCATTAGAGAACCCATTCCAAGCAAGAAACCTACTCAATCACATACATATTCTGGAAAAGGCAAAGGCAAAATGATAGAAGAGCCTGAACCTTACCCTGATGTTCCTTTTGAGTTCTGACCAAGAGAGCTTCAAGAAAAGTTTAATGAAGAAGCTGCAAGGAAATATCAAGCTGAGTATGAGGAAGAAAATCTAGCAGTACTTGAAAAACAAAGAAAACATGAAGAAGATGAGGCCAAAACAAAAGCTGCATTGGATGCTTGGGATGAGGAGAGGATAAGGTGTGAAGCTGATATGAAGTTGCTGAAGCAAGTCAAAGTGGAAATACAAGATACTTTCACTGATGAAGGAAGGGATAAATGGTTAAATAAATTCACTACAGAAAGAAAGAAAAGGTATCTTGCTGAGAGAAAGAAGAAAAAGTTGCTCAGACCACCAACTGCCAAACAAATAAGAAAATTTCAGGAGCATTACTTGAAGAACATGAAGGGCTACAAGCTTGTTCAGTTGAAGCCATATTCAGATAATGAAATTCAAAAGATGTTTGAGAGGGCAAAACATGAAAGTGATAGCTTTGTACCTATGGGGTCTGAGTTGGAAAAAGAGAAGTTTAAGAGATTTAAGAAGGTGGTGGAAACTGAGGTGGAAACTGAGGTTGAGAATGAGGTTGAGAAAGAAAAAGAAAATGTGGAAGAAAAGAAGGTTGAAGAAAAGGTTGTGAAGGAAGAAGAAAAAGAGACTTCTGGAATTGGTAAAAAGAGAACTGGCAGAGTGTTGAAATCTGTTGGAAGGAAAAAGAAGAGGAAGGTTGATAAATATAAAGCAGTTGAGCAAGAATCTGAGTCAGAATCTGAGAGTGAAGAAAAAGTGCATTCAGATGATTCTACTGTTGGGCTTAATCATACTACTGCTTGTGTATTTCATACTACTGCTCGTGTTGCTGAAAAGATCAAGGAAATACGCTAAGTAGATACTACTGCTAGGCATCGAAGATACTACTGCTAGAGTTAGTATTCTACTGCTTATTAGATAACTATGTATAGTATGTTTGGATAATTATAGAATAGATACGAAAAGATTTATCTTGTATAGAAAGCTATTGTAACCGACTAGGACTCCTTAGTCTATAAAAGGAGGATCTAGGGTTAGAGTTTTGGTACGTATCATAGAAGTATCATTGTTAGAGTCGAATCACTTCAAGGTTTTGTAACCCTGTTACTTTTGAGTAACCGTATTAATATATTGAAGTGTTTGTTGAGAATTCGATTGTGTTTGATTGATTATTCTTCTTAAGATTAAACATTAGATTCCGCATAGTGTTTAATAGTGTTTCAAGAACAGTTTCTATACTTATTGTTTTAGATTAACATCTAAGATAATTAAAAAGATCAATAGCTCAACTAGGATCAACAGTTTGGTTAGCACAAACAAACTCAGGAACAACAGGATTCATAGATGCCATTGTATTCATAGTGGAAACTACACTAGTAGCAGCAATTGACCTAGTTACAGGGCATTGTGCCTCTAAAGGGAAAATTCGACCAGTTGGTTTCCATTCCTTAACAGTTACTACTTTATGATTAGTCATTCTAGTTAAGGGGCACTGATCTCCTAAGGTGAATTTCCTTCCAGTGGGTCTCCATTGATAACCAACATTAGCAAACACTTTTCCTGTAGTTTTCCAAATTTGCTTACTCAGTTTAGGTTTCCTAACATTCTTAACTGGGGATCGTTGAGAAGACATCAAGAATGACACAACACATTCATCATGATTACCATAAATTAAGAATTCATTACATGTCTTACAAATAGCATTAGAATTCGAATTAATTACAGTACGCTTATAGCTAATACTAGAATCAACACGATTCTTTTTGATCAAATCAAACTTATTGTTCCTAGGGTGGACTTCTACTTTCTTCACATAAGCACTCTTAGCTGGTGCAGTCCTATCTTTCTTTGTATTGCAACTAGGCTTTGACCCGCTAGCTTTAGTGTCACTGTTTAGTCCTATAGAAGCAATGATGGGAACATTAGTTTGTTTTACTGCCATTTATTTTACTGGTTTTGATGTGCTGGGTTCAGATGTTTTCAGTGGTACATCAAAGGTTACATGCTTGTTCTTAGTCATTGAGGGTGATGCCATAAACCTATCTCGCTTATTATCAATCTTAGGACATGTGCCAATGACGTATTCTAAGAGTTCCTGAGATCGTTTAGTGAGGAACCAGGCATCCACAACTGCAGTATCAAGTGGTTTGTCTATCCTATCCTCTTCTACTATCTCACGAAGGGTATCAAGGCTATCCTTAAGGTGAGTGAGATATACTTGATGAGCAGACCTATTGTTCCTAAGGGGAAGCGGAATAGGCACAACATCAATTGCATACTTACTACAAGCAGAAACCTTTGGAACAACATTATCACTGTTGATGACAGGCAATTTCCCATTCACCTGAGCCCTTAGATTCTCAATCTCATTAAGCAAAGAAGTTATTTTTTCATTGGTTTTATCACGTGTGATTTTAATCGAATCATATAACTCTTTGTAATGATGTTTGATTTTTGAATTTTCAGCTCGAAAACAATCATTTTCATGTTGTAATTTATTGATGGTGTCTTGATAGTGAAAATTCTGAGAATCTAAAGACGATGGTTTATAGGTGCCAATCACATCACTCTTATTCAACTTTAATTGGGCAATTTGGGCCCTCAATTGTCGAATCGTGTAAGTGTGAGCTTGAATTTTTTCATCTCGTTTGCTTAATTTAAAATATGCATCAAATTCAGGAGCATCCAAAGATGTCTTGGCATTTGAGATTTTAGTTCATTCTTCTAACTGTTGATATTTTAATTGCAAATTAAGATTATCAACCTCAAGTTTTGAAAGATGCCTGACCATGTTATCATGGTCATCGTTTTGGATTTTCTTAAGCAATTTTAAATTCTCCCCCTCAAGCTCAACAACACGATTCTGGGAAACATTCAATGCAATAGACAACTCATGAAATTGACAAGCAGTTAATGCAGCATCAGTAGCAGTATAAAATACATCCTGTGCAATACATCTAGCAATCAAATTCTCATTGGTGATGAGAATGTTCTTTCTCTCAATCTCACGACTCTTAAGTTCTATCGCATTTTGGGACACTTCATTTTCCATATCTTTAAATACCTCTTTCATCTCTTTTACTTCTGTTATAAGGGTTTTTTGCATGCCCTCAAAATGTTCCTTGAGGAGTTTAAAGAAAGGAATAACCTCACTTAAGTAACACTCTTTTGTTAGTTCAAAACCCCTTTCCCCTTCAGTAATTCCCGTTGGCGTAATTCTCTTCTTACATGTTTTATCAAAATCAGCAAATAGTTGACTAAGAACATATATGCTAATTAGAGTTTTACATTCGGTGGGAAGAATTAAAGGAACTAAGTGCCTGGGTGTATTGGGTGGGTACATCGTTGCAGCAGCTATTTTTCTAAGGGGTGGAGTTTTGGCTTTAAGTTCATCGGCCTTTCTCTTTTCAACATCTAAAGACCAAAATATCTGTTCTGGTGTCAACTTAGTTTGAGGTGCAAAAACAGTCAATCGGTTCTCCTCATAATAATCATGGGGTTTAATTATGACTCGATTGGCTATACATTTGGGATCCTTCATTTTTTCAGCCATTCTTTCTCTACTTATTACTTCTATCTCATTACTCTCTTTAAATGATGACACATCAGGAGGGGCATGACCAGGCTTAAGCATTACATTTGCATCATATAAGGCAGGTTGGGCAACTTTAACACTCTTAAGTAAAACTGATTTAGGTTCACCTACATCTTTTTCACTATTTTAATCACACAACCTTTTATGCTTTTGAATCATTTGAGTAGTTTGTCTGGTCTGGTCTTGTGTGTACAACTTGTTTTCAATCTTGTTCTTTAACGTTTTAAATCTGGAAAAATAATTTAAGAGTTTTGATTCTTTTTCTTTGAAATCATGTTTTAGTGTAATTACACTTTCCTAGATCTCCTGTTTTTGTTTAACAGTTTGATCAAGTTGTTTTCGTAAAGAATATAACTCCTTTTTCAATGTTTCTTCCCTTAAATTACGTTCAGTTATGAATGTACACATTTGACTATCCATTTTTTGATCACGTTCAGTTAGCTCAAATTTTGCACGTTGTTCATATATGGCCACCTGATCTTTATAGATGTTAAGTCTAGTGGTCAAGGTGTCATCGGGGATAAACACGGTGTTCTCATGCAACTCACAAGCATTATCTACAACAGAAGATGCACTACTTGGTACAACAGACACGTCGTTGTGATTCACATATTGTTCATATGGAATGATATTACTATTTCCCATATTAACAGTATCTGATTTAACAACATCTGTCTGTTGTACTTTGTTAGGAATCTTCTGTTCATCAACCATATTATGGGTGTCATAAAGCTTTAGTACCTCAGATATGATTGATGCATTGGAAGGACCAGCTTGTTGTGGTGATGAGCCTACAGAAGACAGATTAGCCATGAAGATGGTTTGAGCAGTGGGTTCATCATCAACATCTGAGTCAAAGGCATCGCAGTCATCAGCTTGGAAGATGTTGGGATCATTTAGTGCCAAGTCCTGAACTGGTTGATCATCCACATCAGCATCAAACGTATTCCCCCCATCTCCGGCAAGAAACAATAACTCTTCTTCGTCCAAAACTTCTCCATTCTCTTGAGCTTTCATCAACAGTATCTTATCTTTGAAGTAGTCAGAGTTCTGTGGATGCTTTGGTTGAGTGCAGTTCCTTGCTATGTGTCCTAGTCCACCACAGTTGTAACACTTGGGTTGCCTTCCCTGTCCCTGATTAGCATTCCCAACTCTGTTCTGTATATTACCCCAACCAATGTTCCTTTGATTCACATTCTGCCTTCCTTGAACATTCTGAACCACAACCCTTCCATCCTCTACAGTTGCTTGATTACGTGGGTTTGATGAAGTTCGAATTTTGTTGTTGGTTTGAGGAAGTGTTGCTCTGAACTGTTGGACAAGTAAGGAAACTTGGTTGGAAAGATTATCAATCATCTTGTCAGTATGTGAGTATCCTGAATCCAGTTGGGAGTTCACAGCAGAGGGTGGGTGCAACGATGATTGGGCAAATGAAGTCTGATTCTGTGATGAGAAGGGCTGGTGATAAACTTGATCAAGTGAGGATTGATTGAGCGGCTGAACATTTGAGACAAATGCAAGAGAATCATTAGATGTTGTTGGATTGAGTTTTTCCCTCAGTTGACGATCATAGACAGCATGCTTTTCATGTTGTTGTGAGTAAGCATACAGCTATTCATAATTGGTCTGTCTCAATCCTTTTTTGAGCTTCACGGCTATAACAAATCTATCCCACTCAGGTGACATGTTGTTCACAAACTTAGAATTGAGTTGGATATTTGGCATTGTCATCCTGATGATTCTCATGTCATTCACAAGCTTGTGAAATCTCACATAATAGTCAGTGATGTTTTCACCAAGATTCATCTTGAAGTGCTCAAACTCATCATACAACTGAGATTCACGATCTTCTTTGGTCAGTTCAGATCCAGCCAGAAGCATTTTAACATTGTCCCAAACAGCTTTGGCTTCAGTGTTGAAGTTGATAAGTTTGTAAACATCTTTGGGTAGTCCTTGAATCACAATGTTCGAAGCTCTAATGTTAGCATCATACCGCTTCTTCTCTTCCTCATTAAGATCGTTGTACTCACGGGGCCTGTCGATTCCAAAAGTGACAGTTCCATTCTCATCGGTAGTAACAGCATCTCTAGTGGTGCCCATTTGAAAGGGTCCTTCATCAATGGATTTAAGAATGTTGACACCATTCTCTTTTCCCAAGCAGTACAATCGTATTCTTTGTGCCCATGATTCATAATCCGTCCTATCAAGCATATGAGGGCGGGTATCGGACCCGACAGCTTGGATGTCATCAGAAGAAGTGCTTGCCATGATGTAGTCTTGCACGGGATTTTACAATTCAGTGATTTAAACCGAGAAATAGATTCTTTCGCGGGATTTTACAAAAATCAAGAATAAACCGTGATTTGATAACTTGAAGTGAGTTATCATAATGAGTTGACCAAATCTCAGTCAAGAAGCCTAGACCAAAACTCAATGGCTAGAACTAATCAAAACTCAGTCCCTGCTAGAGTCAAACCGCAGTCAAAAGTAACTTCAGTAGCAAACCACAAGAGCCAAAACTCAGTCACACTAGGCAAACCACAACGGTCAAAACGCAGAACCTCAGGACCAAAACGCAAGAACCCAAAACGCAAGGCTTCAAACCGCAAGACTCAGCAAAAAGCAGAACTTGGTCAAACCGTAGAAACCACAAAACGCAGAACTAGACAAACCGCAGAAGACTACAAACCGCAGAAGACCACAAACCGTAGAAAACAACAAACCGCAACGTACCAAACCGCAACCTAGGTTAGACAAACCGCAATAGAACCAAAACGCAACGTCAAGGTCAAAACACAACACGTCAAAACGCAATTAGTCAAACCGCAAATAACAAAAATGTCGCTTTCCCTGCGTTTTGTCTTTTTACTAATTTGGCTACAAACCAAACCGCAATCCCGATAATCACCAAACCGCAATCTGGAACTTCCAACAACTGCCTCAAACTGCAAACAAGAATACTTTCCCGATAACCAAAACGCAGTGAAGAAAATTCTTCAAACTTCTAAGAAAAACACCAACTGAGCCGTAGATTAGCAAGGAACGTTCCTAGTACTATATGTGAACATGAAAGTACCAAGTTTTAACAAGTTGAACCACAAACAAAGCTCAAACTAATGTTTTTCCCACTTTTCTATTCGAACCACAAAAAACAAAACAAAAGTGCCAAGAACACACCACAAATCTGTGAATATGCAATCACTGGAACCTAACCATGGCTCTGATACCAATTGTAGCATATTCATAAACATATAACATACGTATGGATTAATTTATGGCCGAATAGTGTAGAGAGAGAAAGAGATGAGATGTTGGGAACTTTAGAGAGAGAAAATGAATATGTATTAGGTTGAAAATGTGAGAAGTTCCAACCCTTCCCATGTGTGGGAAAGGATAATTATACTACATGCTTAGACGCCCCGTGTGGGCTGTGGAGTAAGCTGACAGTGGGTAAAGACCTGACCCAACTCCACGAATACTGCAATAACTAAACTAATACTAATAATCCTACGAGCTAGTTAATGCTAATAGATACTCGGGGTGACCGAGTCTTTCACTTGAATATTTATATTCCTAACACATTACGGAGACTAAAGAGAGTATGATACAATACTTGGCATAGGCAAAGGAGTACATTGGCAGCTTTAAGAAATTCAAAATTCACAACATACCAAGGACGCAGAATCAAAAGGCGGATGTGCTAAGCAAGTTAGCCTCAGTAGCTTTCAACCACCTAACCAAAGAGATCCTTGTCGAAGTATTGGAAAAGCCTTCAACCGATGAAAAACAAGTAGGAGCAATTGTGGAAGAAGAGGGAGATAACTGGATGATACCGATCATCCGGTGTCTGGAAGAAGGTGTTTGGCCGAAAGATCAAAATGAAGCAAGGACGTTACGAATGAAACTACCCCGGTATGCGATGAAAGATGGTGTGTTGTTCAAAAAGTCGTACCTGAATCATATGTTAAGATGCGTGGGCCCACTGCAAGCAAACTATATAATCCGGGAAGTCCATGAAGGAGCGTGCGGAATGCACTCCGGACCAAGGACAGTGGTGGCCAAACTTATGAGGCAAGGTTATTATTGGCCGACCATGCACATGGACGCTAGGGAGGAAATTGAAAAGTTTGACTCCTGTCAGATTCATGCCCCGGTTCCAAAGCTACCGAAGACTGTGATGACATCCATCATGGCACCATGGCCCTTCTACCAATGGGGAATGGATGTGTTGGGTCCTCTGCCGGAGGCTCCAGGGAAGGTAAAATTTGTAATTGTGGTCGTTGACTATTTTACGAAATGGATAGAAGCGAAACCTCTCGCTAAAACCACAGGCAAAGATGTAAAGAAATTCGTGTGGGAGAACATCGTTTGTAGGTTCGGATTGCCGGGTGTAATAGTCACGGACAATGGAACAAATTTTGTCAACGACCCAATCAAGAGTTGGTGCGAGAAGTTGAAAATCAGGCAGATGAACACAACGGTAGCACACCCTCAAGCCAACGGCTTGGTCGAAAGGGCCAACAAGAGCCTGATGCATGGTATAAAAACTAGGCTGGGGAGAGAAAGATCCTGATGGATTGATGAGTTGCCCAATGTTCTATGGGCCTTCCGGACCTCATTAAAAACAAGTAACGGGGAGACACCCTTCAGCCTAACTTACGGAAGCGAAGCTGTCATACCCGCTGAGATCGGGATGCCTACCCATCGAACCATGCTTTACAATCCAGAAGATAATGAAGAACAACAGCGCTTAAACTTGGATTTGCTACAAGAAAGGCGAGAGATGGCGGCCATCCGGGAAGCCAAATACAAAGCTAAGGTCGAACAGTATTACAACCGGCGGGTTCGTCCGGTGGCATTCAAAGTGGGGGATTTTGTGTACAAGAAGAACGAAGCTAGTAGGGTCGAGAACCAAGAAAGTTGGGACCTAACTGGGAGGGCCCGTACCGAATAGTTGAAGCCTAGCATAACGGTTCGTACAAGCTTCAAACAATGGATGAAAGAGAAGTAGCCCGGACTTAGCATGCAATTAACCTATGGAATTGTTTTATGTAAAAGTTGTAACATGACATTCCGAAGTTCATTAATGTTTATGGCAATCCCTAATTCCCCAACGACAAGGGGAACATTTTTCCTATCTAAGCGTGTCCTTATATGTTCTATGATTATGTGTTGTGATGAAATTAAAACGGATTGTGCAAAACACTCCGACTCTACGGAGCAAATAGTGAAAAACACTCCATCGACAAATTAAAACGGATGGTGCAAAACACTCCGACTCTACGGAGCGGATAGTGAAAAACACTCCGTCGTCAAATTAAAATGGATGGTGCAAAACACTCCGTCTCTACGGAGCGGATAGTGAAAAATACTCCGTCGTCAAATTAAAACGGATGGTGCAAAACACTCCGACTCTACGGAGCGGATAGTGAAAAACACTCCGTCGTCAAAATTAAAACGGATGGTGTAAAACACTCCGACTCCAAGGAGCGGATGGTGAAAAACACTTCGTCGTCAATACGTAAGAATTTCAACTACTTGTACAAAAAATAAACAACTTCCACAGAACAAAAGCACGACATCACCGATCGTGAACAAATTAGCATAACAAAAAATATAAAGTTACAAATAAGAAAAAGTTAAGATGTTAATTGATTACATTCATCCGAAAGAAAAAAGTTAATGAGCTTTTTCTACAGTATCTTTCACAGCAGAGGAGGGTCCTGCCAGTTGAACAGGAGGAACTTCCTTGGGAGCCGCGGTCTTAGCCTTGGGAGCAGGTTGGTCGAGGAAGAGGTTCATAAGATCACCAAGGGGAAGACGGTAAGATTTTGAAAGCTTTCGAATATACGGATATTCTGCCTCAAACAGCTTATGATACTCCGCCTTCCATATAGTCGGAGCTTCCATATTGATGTTCTGGATCTTCTGAACAATTCTTTGAAGGGCCTCTGGTGAACGTTCAGCCTTAACACCATCAAAAAATCCAGCGGTGTACGACAAGCTATAAACCCTCCCCATACTTTTCTTATATTCAACACTACCAAACAACCTACGGCAAGCAACTAGAATCAATTCATTAACAACATTATGACGGACTACTTCCGATTGAGCAACCTCCGTAACTAATTTCTTTTTCTCCCCCTCCAACCTCGCAACAGCATTGGTTTTTTCTTCCAATTCCTGCTCCAGCTTCCTGATCTTTTCAGCCTGAGTAGCGGACACATTCATCCATTCATTCTTGTCTTTCTCTACTTCTTCCAACTGATCAGCCAAACCTTTTTTCCGGATCGAAGCAGCAAGCTCTTCATTCTCCAAAGCCCTAAACTCCTTCAACAACTGATCAAACCTCCCAGTCTGAACATCACGCTCCTGTTCAGCAGCCGCTAACCTCTCGGATAAGGCGCTACAGCCCTTATGAGCATGATCCAACTCTCGGTACTCAGTGATAAGCTGGGTAAACCTACGGAGCAGCTCAGCCTGCAGGACAACCCCGGAGCCAGCATTTACATAAGCTTGACGGACCAGCTGGCTGTTGTTTAACTCCTTAAGTGCGGCCCGCTCAGCGGGAGTGGCAAGATGCGACATCATCTCATGGCAGGCTCGGAAGGAGTCTAACCGAACGTCATTCGTAAGGGACCAAGCCGGAACAAAACATCCACCCCCTCCGGAAGAATTGTCATCTGCAATAAAAATAACCAAGTCAGAACAAGATAGATAGTAGCAACGGATTCTAGAAAGATAAGTATATACCTTGCCCAACCGAATGATGTTCTTCAGAAGGTTCTCTGGGGCTGCGTGGATGATGTTGGGAGTGTATAGTATGAGCCGAATGATCTACAAAAAAGAGAGATGAGGAAGGAAACAACAATAAGAAAACAACAAAAAATAGAGGATATTTATTACCATCAGAAGGAGGCTGTTGGCTATGTGCCTGAGTTTCCTCATCAGGAAGCTCTTTCGGATTCCTCTGAGCGCTATTCTCAGTATGAGCCATATGTTCTTCAAGATGGGCTATCCCCCTATCACCTTCCGGTCGGGGTCCTTCACCTCCCGTCTACCCCCTTCAACACTTACAACACCCTGCGGCTCAGCCTGATTGAGAGGAGTGGCATCAACAGTGTGATCCTCAGAGTAAATGATTTCCTCGTCGACCTGGCTCTTCTTTCTTTTCCTCTTTGGAACGGCGGTTGGATCCACAGCATTCCTTTTCTTGCTCACAACCCTATTCTCCTGCTTCTTCCTCTCCTTCTCTTCTCTTGCAGCAACCACCTTCGGGTCAGCTCTCTCAACAACCTTTTGAAGTTTTGTATTCTCAGGGATCTGGCTCCCCGGGATGGCTCGGTGATCCGGTTCGGCTGTTTGTGTCCCTCCGGAATAGGATCCCCCTTACTAACCACAGTTCTTTCCCAATCCAGAAGCTCCAAGTACTCTGACATGGTAACAACTACAAAAAAGAGAAAGGTAAGAACAAGACAAGAAATAATAGGCAGTACACGATATAAAGTCAATAAAATATTGTATTACCATGCCCCTCGGCATCCTTTAGAATGGGCTGGTATCCCGGATTCCTGAAGACATTAGAAAGACCCGTCATCCATAGAAGGGTGGTTGTGGGTTTCCTAAGAAGAATCACTTTCCTAGCGACCTTCTCAGCATCTCTGTTGGAGTGTGTTTCGGGAAACTCATCAGTAACTTTGGAATCTTTATGTCTCCATGGCATGGCATCCGGAATTGCCCTCCGGCCTATCAAAAAGAAGTGGTCCTTCCAATGTTTCAAGCCGGAAAGAACCTCTTCAAAGCACTTCTTGGCTCTTGTTAGGAATATAAATATTCATATGAAGACTCGGTCACCCCGAGTATCTGTTTGTATTAAGTAGCACGTAAGATTATTAGTATTATTAGTAATAGTTTAGTTATTAAAGTATTCGTGGAGTCGGTTGGGTCTTTACCCATTGTCAGCTCACTCCACAGCCCACACAGGGCACCCTATGTACGCCTATATAAAGCCCTTCCCACACAAGGGAAGGGTTGGAACTCTTCTCACTTTAACCTAATAGAATTTCATTTTCTCTCTCTAGTTCCCATTCTCTCTTTCTCTCTCTAAAACAATCGGCCAAACTCACATCTTTTATGTGTTATATGTTATTGAATATGCTACAATTGGTATCAAGAGCCAAGGTTAGGTTCGTGTGAGTGCATATTCTCGGATTTGTGGTGTGTTTTTGGCACTTTTTGTTTTGTTTTTTGGTTCGTATAAAAAGGTGGCAAAATTGTTGGTTTGAGCCTTGTTTGTGGTTTAATTCGTGAAAAACTTGTACTTTCATGTTCATAAAACTATCTTACATCTTCCTTGATAATATACAACCTTGTTCGTGTTAGTTAGTGGAAGATTTGAAGATTTTCTTGTTTGCGGTTTGACATTCGGACGGATTTTCTTCCTTGCGGTTTGTCTCTCGGTAGTAAGCTTTTGATTGCGGTTTGTGTTAGTTTGGGTATTGTTGACTGCGGTTTGGCCTGACTGCGGTTTGGATTTTAACCATAACGGGAAAAGGACAAAAAGTACTGAAAGGGACATCTTGTCCGTTTGCTGTTGCGGTTTGTGGTTTCTTGTCCTTTGTGGTTTGTCGTTTTGTCCTGCGGTTTAACTTCTTATGGTTTGAGTCTTGCGGTTTGACCAGTATTGCGGTTTGTCGTTTTGTCCTACGGTTTGACTTCTTGCGGTTTGAGTCTTGCGGTTTGACCAGTATTGCGGTTTGTCGTTCAGTGCTGCGGTTTGACGTCTGCGGTTTGAGGTTATTCTACGGTTTGAGGTTCTCTGCGGTTTGAGGTTATTCTGCGGTTTGAGATTTTTGGTTACTGCGGTTTGGAAATTGTGGTTTGGTACTCTTGTGCTGCGGTTTGACCATTTTGGTTTGTTGTGTGTGATTTCGTTTTGGGTGTTGCGGTTTGATACTAAAGTAATACTTTTAACTGAGATTTGACACAAGTATTCAAATCACGGTTTATTCTTGATTTTAGTAAAATCCCACGAAAGAATCTATTTCTCGGTTTAAATCATAGAATTGTAAAATCCCGTACAAATCTGCATCATGACAAGCGCAGCGTCTGATGACATTCAAGCTTCAGGGTCCGATACCCGTCCTCCTATGCTTGATAGGAAGGATTATGAGTCATGAGCACAAAGAATTCGACTCTACTGCTTGGGAAAAGAGAATGGAGTTAACATTCTCAAATCCATTGTTGAATGACCTTTTCAGATGGGCACCACTAGAGACGCTGTAACTACCGGTGAGGACGGAATGGTCACACTTGGAATTGATAGGCCACGTACTTACAATGATCTTAATGAGGAAGAAAAGAAGAGGTATGATGCATACATTAGAGCCTCCAACATTGTCATTCAAGGCTTGCCCAAAGATGTTTACAAACTCATCAACTTCAACACTGAAGCAAAAGCTGTTTGGGACAATGTCAAAATGCTTCTGGCCGGATCAGAACTTACAAAAGAAGATTGTGAGTCGCAATTGTATGATGAGTTTGAGCACTTCAAGATGAACCCTGGTGAAAACATCACGGATTACTATGTGAGATTTCACAAGCTGGTGAACGACATGAGAATTATCAGGATGACAATGCCAAACATCCAACTCAACTCAAAGTTTGTAAACAACATGACACCAGAATGGGACAGATTTGTTACTGTAGTGAAACTCAACAAAGGATTGAGAGATACAAATTATGAAAAATTGTATGCCTACCTACAACAACATGAAAAGCATGCCGCTTATGATCGTCTGTAGAGAGAAAAACTCAATCCAACTGCACCAAATGATCCACTTGCATTTGTTGCAAATGTTCAGCCAATCAACCAATCTTCATCTGATCAAGCTTATTGATGAACTCAAATAAGTACATTTTATTATCATCATTTATCCTATTTATTTGACTTGTTTTATTATATTATGTATGAGAATTGATACTTAATCGTTTACTTTTGTAATTCTCAGTTAAAAACAAGCATTTGGTAAAACTTAGCTATTATGGACTAAAAATGGAGAAAAATGATCAAGATTGGAAAAGGTTGCTGAAATGAAGAGGTTGAAGACCATTGCCTGACTTTGAAGAATGCATGCATGCAATTCTGTCATGCGTTGCATATGAAACTTTGGTCAACGAAGAAGAACCAACTTGTTCTACTCCAGATGCGCCACATTATACTTCTTACATACGGCGCATCACTATCAAGATTTCACCAGTTTTGATCCAAGATACAAGAAGACATGCGCCGCATACAGTTATGAAGATACGCCGCATCTCAAGGCGGTGTACGAATATTCTGGAATATAATAACCTTGGACCCCACGTGAAGTTAAGTCAATGCCCCGCATCTACTTATTCAATGCGCCGCATCTTACCTCAGATAGAAACTATAAATACCCCAAGGCCAGACGAATTTCAGAGATTTTAGAGACTTTGGACGTACGTGCCATATATCCCTAGACGAGCGAACGAATTCAGACGAATAGGCAGCACAAGACACACCCGAATGAAGATACAAGAGCTGTAAGAAGGTCCTGCATGTGTTTAATTCATTAAGTAGTTTTGTTTCATTGTATTAGTACACTTTAATTCATCAGGATTGGTGGCTTGTGTAATGTGACAACGGAAAGGTTGCACTCCCTTAAAACTGCTTTCCCATTAATTAAAGTTTATATGTTGATGTCTTTGGTGACTTTTATTAGTGCATTGATAACCTCTGTGTCAATTAGTGGCTTGTCGTATGTGACTACGAAAGATCATATTGCTCCCACGGTTATTACTAACTTGATCACTTAGGAATAACTTTTAGACATAAGTAATCATTAAGGGTTTACTCGCCGATAAGATTAGAGCCAATGAGAAAGGGTTAATTACATACACTTCATATAAAACTAGCAATAAAACAAGTGACAAGCTACTTAATTATCAGGACAGGTCTTCTTATTGTCTCAAGTATTTATCTGTGTACGTGCGTGCTTATCGCTGATTCGTGCTCATTAGTTTAGTTTATTATTTAATTGCAACCAAAACGTGCCAGTCTCTCAGGCTGAACCCCCTTGCGTTAGATTAGGTTGTATAATTGACTTAAGATATTAAAATACTGATTAGAATAACTAGATAATACGTTCCACTCTTAGTGATCGACACTCTTACTTACCATTATATTCATACTGACAGGGAACACTGCTCGTTAAGTGTGTGTGTTTATTGATAAGTCGGCTAAATATAAATTTAAAACTTGAGTAGGCATTAATACTGCTAAACCGCAACGACACATCACGCGCATCAAGTTTTTGGCGCCGCTGCCGGGGAGTGAATTGTTATTATCTGTTAATTTGATTAGTATTTTAATTAGGTTTTTCTTTTTAATTTTTAGATTTTAACCGCTAACCTTGTTGTGTATTAGATTAATTGCATTCATTGTATTATTTGCATATTTTCTGTTTTTATGTGTTTTTATTTTTGTTTATTTTCGTTTGCTTTTATTTTTGTTTTTATTTTTCGTATTTTCTGTATTCTGCTATCGTTGTATTGAGCTAATTCAAACGATACGGCGCATCTATTTTCATAGATACGGCGAATTGCGTTTAATTTTTATAAAATACAACGCGTTTAATTAATTCGAATACGACTCATCTTTCCCCAAGATACGGCGTATTTCATTTTTAATAAGAAATTTTTTCTAAGCGATAACGCCATACGACGCATCTGCTTTAGCAGATACGGCGTATCTATTATTTTAATTAAAAACAATTTTCGAATTATTAAACAGATACGACGCATCGATTTTTATCGATACGGCGCATCTTACTGAATCAAAAATCTTGTATTTTGAAACGTAACGAAAATACGGCGCATTAACTCTTGTTAATACGACGCATTTAATTTTAATAAGTATAATTGATTTTTGATAATTAAAACTGATACGGCGCATTCTAAATTTATAAGCGGCGTATCTATTTTCTGAATAAACGTCTGATTAAATTTTAACGATTATAAGATACGGCGTATCCAACTTTTTGGATACGGCGCATCGTCTGCAGATATCAGTAACTTTTATTTTTCGTATTCCGTTTTCGTTGTTGATTTTCTGATATATTACTTTCTTGAACATACCCTACTGATGCTTTTGTGATAGTTTCAGGAAGTGCATGACCAGGAGTTCTACGAAGAACTTGATTCAACCCTTCGAAGATCCTGAACGAGCCTTTCATTCGCTTAAAAGGCTTTTCAACACAAAAAGCTTTGATATTTCAAGTTCATTCGAGCTTGATTATTTTTCTGAAGAGAAAGAGGAAGAAGAAACAGAAACAATGGGCGAAAACACAACTATGGAGGAATACATGAACAGTACCCGTGCTGATTACAGTTCAGGAGTTGCTAGACCAAAGTTTGATGATAAGTCAAAGTTTGAGTTAAAGGGTCAGTTTCTCAAGGAGCTAAGAGAAAATGCTTTCAGTGGATCGGAACATGAAGATGCTAATGAACATGTTGAAAAGGTCCTCGAGATTGCAGATTTGTTTACTACGGAAAGAGTCACTGACGATCAACTCATGCTAAGAATCTTTCCAATCTCGCTTAAAGGAGCTGCTAATAAGTGGCTAAGGAATGAACCTGCTAGTTCAATCACAACGTGGGAAGATTTGAAGAGCAAATTCCTGAAAAGATATTGTCCACCGGCTAAGACTGCTAAAAAGATGGAGGCTATCAACAGTTTCAAGCAAGAGCCTGATGAAACTCTTTATCAAGCTTGGGAACGATTTAAAGACTTACTGGTGAAATGTCCTCAACACTATCTAACCCCAATGCAGGAGATAATATTGTTTTATCAAGGATTGGACGTGCCTACTAGACAGATTTTGGATGCTAAGGGAGTTGTGCCTCAAATGAGTGCAGCTAATGCTAGGAAAGCTATCCAAGAAGCTGCTGATCATTCTCAAAAATGGCACGGTGGAACCTCTACTAGATCTAAGAGCAGCACTAATTTTGACGGGTTTGCTGCAATTCAAGCTCAATTGGATAAAATTAGTAGAGAGATGAAGAAGCGTGATGAGAAAGTGTATGCTGCCCAAGTTGGATGTGAAAAATGCGAAGGACCTCACTACACTAAAGATTGCCCTAATAAGAATGAAAGTGAGACTTTTGAAGAAGCATATTACACACAATTTGGACAACCATTCCGACCTTCAGGAAGATTTAGGGAAGCTACTCCGGGATTCTATCAAAAGAACAACTTTAATCCCGCTTATCAAGAAAGGAGGCAGACTTTAGATGACACTTTAAAGCAAATTATGGCCGATGCTGCTAAAAGACATGAAGAGAATACTGCTATGATCAAAGAAATCCGAGCTTCAACGGACACTATTACAAGAAATCAAGGAGCTTCGATCAAAGCATTGGAACAACAAATTGGTCAAATGAGCAAAGTTCTTCAAGAAAGGGGATATGGAAGTTTACCTAGCTCAACTGAAACCAACCCAAGAGATCATGTCAAGGCCATTAGCACCACTGAAGAAGTCACTCCTAACATTCCTTTTCCTAGAAGACTGATGAATGGTAATGATGGTGCAAGACCCGAATTTTTCTTTAATTCTTCAATCAGTTTAAGGAGACTACTAAAAGAGAAGACAAAGATTGAAGAAGAGATCAAGGCTACAATGAAAGAAGAGAGCTCTGCAACCGACTTACATGCCTTGCCTCATAAAGAAAAGGACCCAGGAAGTTTTACTTTACCTTGTTCAATTAATGATATATCTTTCAATAATGTGTTAGCTGACTTAGGAGCTAGTGTTAGTGTAATGCCCCTTAAGACATTCACTACCCTAGGACTAGGAAAATTAGCACCAACTAAGTTGCTTATTGAATTGGCTGATAAAACGGTAAAACAACCTGAAGGGATTGCTAATAATGTGCTAGTTAAGATTGAGAAGTTTGTTTTCCCTGTAGACTTTGTTATATTAGATATGCCTGAGGATGTTAAGATTCCTTTAATCCTTGGAAGACCTTTCTTGTCTACAGCCCGTGCTAAGATTGATGTGTTTAAAAGAAAAATCTCATTAAGGGTAGGGAATAATAAACTAGTCTATAAGTGCCAAGATCCTGTTAAAAGCATAATTAGAGGCGTCTATGTGCTAGGATTAAGAGAGCGTATGGACCTCGATCTTGAAGCTAGGCTTATGGGAGAAACATTGATTCAAAATAACTCAACTAATCCTAATCATGAGAACTTTGAGGAATTTATTGACCTTAATGTACCTACCGAACTTAGACGCGATATTGTTAATGATTCTGATGATGAATGGTATGATTGCGTAGTAATTAACAAACGTAGGAGAATAGTTGAGCATACGAATTTGAATAATGATGTGTTTATTGAACTACCACCCCACCTTGCATATTTGTGCCTATTTAATAATAAGAATTTCCCGTCTATCATTTTGTCATCTCTGCCCGAAAGAGACAGAACTTTGTTTATACAGATATTAAAAAAGAATGGCATGGAAATTAAGGACGAACAAGGAATGTTATATATTACTGAATTGGCGATGAGGGAGCGCGATGCTTCCGACTCCTTCAATGATCGATATTAAAGAGATGAACGTGAGTCTAACTTGAAGACTCTGGAATAAAGACAAGTGCTGACCGGGAGACAACCCGGAGAAAAATTTTACTATTCTGTTCTGTGTCGAGTCAGTCAGGCCTGCAGAAGATACGGCGCATCTCCATCCTAAGATGCGACGCATCTCCTGCACTGGTCATATCTTATTTTATTTTCTGCATTTTTATTTTTAACTTTAAAACTCTTTGTCAGTTTATTTAATGCGGCGCATCCCTGGTTAAGGATGCGACGCATCTTCTATTCAGATTCGTAATTATTCCAGGCTCAATACGGCGTATCTTCTTCCATAAGATACGGCGCATCGACTGACCTGATGATTTTCAGTTTTAATTTTTACATTTTATTTTTACTAACTACTAATGTATTATGCCAGTTTGAACTTTCTTAACTTAGGTGTGTTTGAGTCTTGATGGTATTATAGATTCCTGCAATTCCTGTGGATACATCAAATATGAAGCTTAAACGTTCTCATCCACGAGGAAGTTGATTTTTGCCCTTATACTAATGGAGGATCATACCGAGCAAATCTCAGGGGAGTTTTTCTGTTCTAATTCTTTTATTTTCCAGTTTTTAACCTTTGATACAAACAACGAGGACGTTGTTTAACTTAAGTGGGGGGATTGGAGAATTAGAACACTTACTTGTCCTAAACTTTTTCAAAAATTATGCTTAAAATGCGCTTAATATATCAAAATTAAAAAAAAAATTAGCATGTTTTTGTTTAAGATTAAAGTTGCATAGCTGCACACATAACATTATTTTCAAAAATTGTGATTTTCAAAATTCACAAATCTATGAGTGTGCCGGTGACTTGTAGACTTTAGAACTTGGCTTGTATACTATTCGAGACCACCATAATGAGTATTATTTATATAATTGGAATGACTTGTCTAAATTGGTAAATTTCTAGGATTACACCCAAATAGCCTTTATATGTTATGTGTTATTAGCTAACTACACTGGTTAGTTAACCCCAGTATAAACCCTTTTGTTATTCTCACTTTTAGAGTAAGATACCCCTAGAAAAACACTCAGAGCCATTCCTTTCGTTTCTTACACCTTTGTTATAATGTTTCGTTACACCCTTACACCTTAGCCTACCCTATAGATTAAAATCCGTGGTTGGTTAATTGCTTTAGGCAAAGTGTGTTTCCTTACATTACCTGTGTTCGCGTGCATAATTCATTATCTTTGGTTGAGTCAGGAAATTGCACAATGCAATTAGTATGAAAGTAAATATTTTATATCTTTGAGTCTTGTTTTTTCGTGTGTTTACTACTTTCGCTATTACAGTTATTTCTGAAAGTATGAAAAGTATGGAAAAATTATCCGGAAAGAAAGTGATAGAAAAGTTGTGAAATTTTACACATTTCATTGTCTAAAAAAAAAAAAAAAAAAAAAAAAAAAAAAAAAAAAAAAAAAAAAAATTCGAAAAGAAAAAAAAAAGTTGGAAGTTTGTTTTAACCAACTTATGTAAAGTTTTGTATTAAGTGGTCGATATCACCACTATTAGTTGTTATATATTATATTTATGGATTGAATGGGAGTTGAACGTTATGGGAACGCCAACTAAAGGTTATTCCTTGATTGAGATCTTGTTGAGTATAATTCGTGTCTACTTAAAGCGTGTGTTTCAAGTGTTAAAGCGTGAGTTGTTCAATGATATGAGTCTTATTCATGGGATGGTTGGGATAGTAATTAACCACACTTAGGATTTTAATTTATCTGTTTTGTTTGTTTTTCATTTTACACCAATTTGTATCCCAAATATTATCCATACCCTATATTATTCTTTATCCAAACCTTTGATTTATTGAGATTAGGGATTTGAGCAATCTTAAGTATCGTAGTCGTGGATTCGGCTATGTATTTATGATTTTGTCGCCCTTTTTGATATAATATTATTGGTGAAGATTACTTGGTCCTATCTTTAGCCTATTCGAGTTAAGGATTTGAGCAATTGCAAGTATCGTGTTCGTGGATTCGATCATGTATTTGTAATTTTGTCGCCTTTTCTGGAATGTGAGATCGATAGAGACTAAGAAGAATGATTAACCCTTAACGATCAAACCCTTTTTACCGCTTTAGACTTGTTATTCCTTGGCTTTAGTGGGGGAGATGCGTATACTTGCCAAGCTTATGATAGAATATTCGTCACGACTGGACAGTTAAACGATTAGATTTGCTTTTATCGAAATATTTTATTTTATTCCTAATTCGTTAAGTGTTTGGTTGTGTGATTATGATAAAACGAATACATGCTTAAATATAAAAATAAATCCTAATATCTTTTAGGATATATTTTCATAAGATTAATTCTAAGGTTTACTTGGGGACAAGTAAAGTTCAAGTGGGGGGATATTTGATGAACTCAAATAAGTACATTTTATTATCATCATTTATCCTATTTATTTGACTTGTTTTATTATATTATGTATGAGAATTGATACTTAATCGTTTACTTTTGTAATTCTCAGTTAAAAACAAGCATTTGGTGAAACTTAGCTATTATGGACTAAAAATGGAGAAAAATGATAAAGATTGAAAAAGGTTGCTGAAATGAAGAGGTTGAAGACCATTGCCTGACTTTGAAGAATGCACGCATGCAATTCTGTCATGCGTTGCATATGAAACTTTGGTCAACGAAGAAGAACCAACTTGTTCTACTCCAGATGCGCCGCATTATACTTTTTACATACGGCGCATCACTATCAAGATTTCACCAGTTTCGATCCAAGATACAAGAAGACATGCGCCGCATACAGTTATGAAGATACGCCGCATCTCAAGGCGGTGTACGAATATTCTGGAATATAATAACCTTGGACCCCAAGTGAAGTTAAGTCAATGCGCCGCATCTACTTATTCAATGCGCCGCATCTTACCTCAGACAGAAACTATAAATACCCCAAGGCCAGACGAATTTCAGAGATTTTAGAGACTTTGGACGTACGTGCCATATATCCCTAGACGAGCGAACGAATTCAGACGAATAGGCAGCACAAGACACACCCGAACGAAGATACAAGAGCTGTAAGAAGGTCCTGCATGTGTTTAATTCATTAAGTAGTTTTGTTTCATTGTATTAGTACACTTTAATTCATCAGGATTGGTGGCTTGTGTAATGTGACAACGGAAAGGTTGCACTCCCTTAAAACTGCTTTCCCATTAATTAAAGTTTATATGTTGATGTCTTTGGTGACTTTTATTAGTGCATTGATAACCTCTGTGTCTATTAGTTGCTTGTCGTATGTGACTACGGAAGATCATATTGCTCCCACGGTTATTACTAACTTGATCACTTAGGAATAACTTTTAGACATAAGTGATCATTAAGGGTTTACTCGCCGATAAGATTAGAGCCAACGAGAAAGGGTTAATTACATACACTTCATATAAAACTAGCAATAAAACAAGTGACAAGCTACTTAATTATCAGGACAGGTCTTCTTATTGTCTCAAGTATTTATCTGTGTACGTGCGTGCTTATCGCTGATTCGTGCTCATTAGTTTAGTTTATTATTTAATTGCAACCAAAACGTGCCAGTCTCTCAGGCTGAACCCCCTTGCGTTAGATTAGGTTGTATAATTGACTTAAGATATTAAAATACTGATTAGAATAACTAGATAATACGTTCCACTCTTAGTGATCGACACTCTACTTACCATTATATTCATACTGACCGGATACACTGCTCGTTAAGTGTGTGTGTTATTGATAAGTCGGCTAAATATAAATTTAAAACTTGAGTAGGCATTAATACTGCTAAACCGCAACGACACATCCCGCGCATCACTTATCATCATCCCTATTCATCACCATCTGCTATGAATCCACAACTGGATTCAGGGTACTCTTACACCGACAAAATGATTGATAACCTCACCAACCAAGTTTCCTTACTTGTTCAACAATTCAAAGCAACACTCCCTCAAACTAACAATCAACCCAGAACTTCATCAAACCTACGCAATCAGCCAACTGTGGAGGATGGAAGAATTGTGGTTCAGAATGTTTAGGGGAGGCAGAACTTGAATCAAAGGAACATGGGTCGAGGTAATGTGCAGATCAGAGTAGGGAATGCAAATCAGGGGCAGGGGAAGCAACCCAAGTGTTACAACTGTGGTGGACTTGGACACATTGCCAGAAACTGCAATCAACCAAAGCGTGCACAGAACGCTGACTATTTCAAGGACAAGATGTTGTTGATGCAAGCTCAAGAGAATGGAGCAGTGTTGGACGAAGAAGAGTTGTTGTTTCTTGCTGGCGATGGGGGAAATACTTTTGATGCCGATGTGGACGAGCAGCCAGTTCAGGACCTTGCACTAAATGATCCCAACATCTTCCAAGCTGATGTCTGTGATGCTTTTGACTCTGATGTGGATGATGAACCAACTGCTCAAACGATCTTCATGGCAAATCTGTCCTCTATTGTCTCATCACCTCAACAAGCTGGTCCCTCCAATGCATCTGTGATTTCTGAGGTACTAAAGCTTTACGACACATATAATGTGGTAAATGAACAGAAGATTCCCAACAACGTACAACAGACAGATGTTGTTGATTTAGATACTGTTGATGTGGGAAATAGTAATATTATCTCATATGAACAATATGTGAATCACAACAACGTGACTGATGTACCAAGTTGTGCATCTTCTGTTGTAGATAATGCCTGTGTTGTAAACAATACTTGTGAGTTGCATGAAAACGCTATGTTTATCCCAGATGACACCTTGACCACTAGGCTTAACATTTATAAAGATCAGGTGGCCATATATGAACAACGTGCAAAATTTGAGCTTACCGAACGTGAGCAGAAAATGGATAGTCAAATGCGTACACTTATAACTGAGCGTAATTTAAGGGAAGAAACATTGAAACAAGAGTTGAATTCTTTGCAAAAACAGCTAGATCATACTTTTAAACAAAAACAGGAGGCCCAAGAGCATGTAAATACACTAAAACAAGATTTCAAAGAAAAAGAAACAAAACTCTTAAATGATTTCTCCAGACTTAAAACGTTAAAGAATAAGCTTGAAAACAAACTGTACACACAAGACGAAACCAAACAAACTGCTCAAATGATTCAAAAGCACAAAAAGTTGTGTGATAAGCATAGTGAAAGTAATGTAGGTGAACCTAAATTAGCTCTCCTTAGGAATACTAAAGTAGCCCAACCTGCCTTATATGATGCAAATGTGATGATTATGCCTGGTCATGCCCCTGCTGATGTTTCATCATTAGAAGAGAGTAATGAGATAGAAGTGAGAAATAGAGAAAGAATGACTGAAAAAATGAAGGATCCCAAATGCATAGCCAATCGAATCATAGTCAAACCCCATGATTATTATGAGGAGAATCGATTGACTGTGTTTGCACCTCAAAGGAAGTTAACGCCTGAACATATATTCTGGTCTTTATACATAGAAAAGAGAAAGGACGATGAACTTAAAGCCACAACTCTGCCCCTTAGGAAAATTGCGGTTCCAACGGTGTATCCTCCCAATACACCTAGGCATTTAGTTCCTTTAACTCTTCCCACAGAATGTAAAACTCTAAGTAGCATATATGTACTTTGTCAACTATTTGCTGATTTTGATAATACATGTAAGAAGAGAACTACACCAACAGGAATTACTGAGGGGGAAAGGGGTTTTGAACAAACAAAAAGATGTTACTTAACTGAGGTCATGCCATTCTTTAAACTACTCAAAGAACAATTTGAAGGGATGCAAAAAAAACCCTTAAAACTGAAGTAAATGAAATGAAAGTAGTGTTTAAAGATATGGAAAATGAGGTAGCTCAAAATGCGATAGAACTTAAGAGTCGTGAGATTGAGAGAAAGAATATTCTCATCACCAATGAGAATTTGATTGCTAGATGTATTGCACAAGATGTATTTTATACTGCTACTGATGCTACATTAACTGCCTGCCAATTTCATGAGTATTCTATTGCCTTGGATGTTACCCAGAATCGTGTTGTTGAGCTTGAGGGGGAGAATTTGAAATTGCATGAGAAAATTCAAAATGATGACCATGATAACATGGTCAAGCGTTTTTCAAAACTAGAGGTTGATTATCTTAATTTGCAATTAAAATATCAACACTTAGAAGAAAGATGTAAAATATCAAATGCCAAGACATCTTTGGATGCTCCTGAATTTGATACATATTTTGAATTAAGCAAACGTGATGAAAAAATTCAAGCTCACACTAACACGATTCGACAATTGAGGGCTCAAATTGCCCAATTAAAGTCACATAAGAGTGATGCAATTGGCACCAATAAGCCATCATCTTTAGATTCTCAAAATTTTCACTATCAAGACACCGTCAATAAGTTACACTATGAAAATCAGTGTTTTCGAGCTGAAAATTCAAAAGTAAAACAGCATTACAAAGAGTTATATGACTCAATTAAAGTCACCTGAAACAGTCATAATGAAAAGATAACTTCTTTGTTAAATGAAATCGAGAATCTTAAGACTCAGGTGAAAGGGAAAATGCCAATTATCACTTGTGATAATATTGTTCCAAAGGTTTCTGCTGGTAGTAAGTATGCTGTTGATGTTGTGCCTATTCCATATCCCCTTAGGAACAATAGGTCTGCCCATCAAGTATATCTCGATCACCTTAAGGATATCCTTGATACCCTTCGTGAGATCGTAGAAGAGGATAGGATAGAAAAACCACTTGATAGTGCAGTTGTGGATGCCTGCTTCCTCGCTAAACGGTCTCAGGAACTTCTAGAATATGTCATTGGCACAGGCCCTAAGATTGATACCAAAAGAGATAGATTTGTTGCATCAACCTCTACGACTAAGAACAAGCATGTAACCTTTGATCTACCACTGAGAACATCTGAACCCAGCACATCAAAATCAGGAAAACAAATGACAGTAAAACAAACTAATGTTCCCATCATTACCTCTACAGGAGTAAATTGTGACACCAAAGCTAGCGGGTCAAAGCCTAGAGGCAATGCAAGGAAAGATAGGACTGCGCCGGCTAAAAGTGGTCAGGAGAAGAAAGTAGAAGTCCAACCTAGGAACAATAAGTTTGCAATGAATGGAATGAATCGTGTTGATTCTAGTACTAAAAGTACTATAATTAATTCGAATTCTAATGATGTCTGTAAAACATGTAACGAATGTTTAATTTCTGGTAATCATGATGATTGTGTTGTGTCATTTTTGATGTCTCCTATACTATCCCAAGTTAAGAATGTTAGGAAAACTGAAGTAAGTAAGCAAATTTGGAAAGCAACAGGAAAAACGTTTGCTAATGTCGGGTATCAATGGAGACCCACTGGAAGGAAATTCACTTTAGGAGATCAGTGCCCTTTAACTAGATTGAATAATCATAAAATAGTGAAGGTTAAGAAATGGAAGCCAACTGGTCGAATTTTGCCTTTAGTGACACAATGCCCTGCAACTAGGTTAACTGCAGCTTCTAGTGTAGTTTCCACTGTAAATGTAGTAGCATCTGTGAATCCTGTAGTTCCAGAATTTGTGTGTGCTAACCAAACGGACCCCAGCTGCACGTGGGGATCCACATTTTTCAGTTATCCATCGTTGTCTGTTTTCAAATGCAGGTCGTACAAATCGTCCTTTGGTATTTGGACTCAGGCTGCTCAAAACATATGACTGGGGATCGCTCACGGCTCAAGAATTTCGTGAAAAAGTTTATCGGGACAGATAGATTCGGGAACGACCATTTTAGGGCAATTATGGGTTATGGAGATTATGTGTTTGGTGACAGTTTAATTTCCATGGTATACTACGTGGAAGGGTTAGGGCATAAATTGTTTTCTGTTGGTCAATTTTGTGACTCTGATCTTGAAGTTGCATTCAGAAAACACACATATTTCGTCAGAGAGTTGGATGGTGTTGATCTTCTCAAAGGCAGTCGTGGCACCAACTTATATACCATCTCAATTGAAGAAATGATGAGGTCCTCTCCTATTTGCTTGCTTTCAAAGGCCTCAAAGACTAAATCTTGGCTTTGGCACCGTCGTTTAAACCACTTAAACTTCGGCACTATAAATGACCTTTCTCGCAAGGATCTTGTACGAGGCATGCCCAGATTAAAGTTTGAGAAAGATCATCTTTGTTCTGCATGTCAACTGGGCAAAAGCAAGAAGCATACTCACAAACCCAAAACTATCAATACCATCTTGGAAGTTCTTCACACCCTTCACATGGATCTATGCGGACCAATGAGAGTGCAGAGTATCAATGGAAAGAAATATGTTCTTGTGGTGGTCGACGACTACTCTCGGTTTACATGGGTAAAGTTTTTGAGAACCAAGGATGAAACTCCAGAGGTTATCATCAAACTAATCAAGCAGTTACAAGTAAGGCTGAACAAAACTGTCAGAATCATCAGGACGGACAATGGAACTGAGTTTGTTAACCAACAACTCAGTCAATTTTATGAAAGTATTGGCATAACTCATCAGAAAAGTGTTGCACGCACTCCTCAGCAGAACGGCATTGTTGAAAGACGAAATCATACCCTAGTGGAAGCTGCAAGAACTATGCTAATATATTCTAAGGCTCCGATGTTTCTTTGGGCAGAAGCAATTGCTACTGCGTGTTACACCCAAAACCGTTCCTTGATACATACTCTTCACAACAAAACTCCTTACGAGCTGATACATGGCAAGAAACCAGATCTTTCGTTTCTTCGAGTGTTCGGTGCTCTGTGCTATCCGACAAATGACGGTCAAGATTTGGGAAAGCTAAAGGCTAAAGAAGACGTAGGTTTCTTCGTTGGGTATGCACCAGAACGTAAGGGATATAGAATCTACAACAAAAGAACCCGACAAATCATGGAAACTATTCACGTGACATTCGATGAGCTGACTGAGCAAACGGCTCCTGGACAAACCAGTTCTAGACCCGCACCTAATCTATTGACACATGGACCAATTAGTTCAGGTCTTGTACAGAATCCCACGCCTGCAGTTCCTTATGTACCTCCCACCAGTGAAGAGTTGAAGAAGTTATTTGATCCGATGTTTGACGAATACTTTGAGCCACCAACGGTTAATACTACAACAGAAGCTCCACCTGTACCTCCTGTTGCTGATGCTCAAATTCCACAAAACTCAGAAGGTCCATCTGTATCTGTCTCAATCATTCAAGATGCACCTTCTGCCAGTCAATCGCCCTCATCATCAAATATTCAATCTTCTTCGGTACAGCAAGGTTCTGCAGAAGACAATTCTTTTGACGTGAATCCTTTTGCTCCTGTTGATGATGTTCCATTTGAGAATGTATTCGCTCCTGAATTTTCTACAGAGACATCTTCTTCAGGAGATGACAACACTGCAACATCAGTTCAATACCCTCAACCACATGATCATCTCAGAAAATGGACCAATAATCATCCAATTGACAACATCATTGGTAATCCTTCTCGTCCGGTATCCACTCGAAAGCAACTTGCCACCGATGCACTGTGGTGCTTCTTCAATTCCGTACTATCCAAAGTCGAGCCAAAAGACTTCAAAGAAGCCATGTCCAAGGACTGTTGGTTTACTGCTATGCAAGATGAAATTCATGAGTTTGATCGACTTGAAGTTTAGGAATTAGTGCCTCCTCCAGAGTGTGCAATGATTATTGCTCTAAAGTGGATCTTTAAAGTGAAACTCGATGAGCACGGTGATGTTTTAAAGAATAAGGCACGGCTTGTTGCAAAGGGGTATCGACAAGAAGAGGGCATAGACTTTGAAGAATCATTTGCTCCGGTTGCTAGAATTGAAGCCATCAGAATCTTTCTAGCTAATGCTGCCAGTCAGAATATGATTGTCTACCAAATGGATGTAAAGACAGCATTTCTAAACGGTGATCTAAAAGAGGAAGTCTATGTCAGTCAACCAGAAGGTTTTGTGGATCCTGATCGTCCTACTCACGTCTACCGTTTGAAGAAGGCTCTATATGGGCTAAAGCAAGCACCCAGGGCGTGGTATGATACTTTATCGAAGTTTCTTCTGGCTAATGGTTTCTCCAAAGGTGTTGTTGATCCTACACTATTCACTAGGAAATCGGGCAAGCATCTACTTCTTGTTCAGATCTACGTAGATGAAATCATCTTCGCTTCTTCTGATCCTAGGGAATGTTATAGGTTTTCTAATGAGATGAGTTCTAAGTTCCAAATGTCTATGATGGGACAAATGTCGTTCTTCTTGGGTTTACAAATATCTCAAAGTCCCGGAGGCATCTTTATTAATCAATCCAAATATGCAAATGAAATATTGAAGAAATTTGGATTTGACTCAAGTGATGCTGTTGACACCCCTATGATTGAGAGATCGAAGTTGGATGAAGATCTCTCTGGGATCCCGGTTGATCAAACAAAGTTTCGAAGCATGATCGGATCCCTAATGTATCTCACTGCTAGTAGGCCAGATCTATTGTTTGTTGTATGCATGTGTGCTCGATACCAGTCCAAGCCTGCCAAGAGACATCTGGAAGCGGTAAAACGAGTTTTCAAATATCTTCAAGGCACTATTCACATAGGTCTCTGGTATCCTAAGGACACAGCCATGGAACTTACTGCCTATGCGGATGCTGACCATGCGGGGTGTCAAGATACTCGTCGAAGTACGTCGGGAGGTGCTCAGTTTTTTGGGGAAAAGTTGGTTAGCTGGTCTTCTAAAAGGCAAATGAGTACTTCAATATCTTCCACAGAGGCTGAATACATTGCCATGTCCACGTGTTGTGCTCAAATTCTTTGGATGAGATCACAACTATCAGACTATGGTTTTGCATACAACAAAATTCCTCTGTATTGTGATAACAAAAGTTCTATCGCTCTTTGCTGCAACAATGTCCAACATTCCCGATCAAAGCACATCGACATCAGGCATCACTTCATAAGGGAACAAGTTGAGAAAGGGATTGTTGAACTCTACTTCGTGAGGACGGAGTTTCAGTTGGCTGATATCTTCACCAAGGCACTTCCGAGAGAACGGTTTCAATTTATTCTCCCGCGACTTGGCATGAAGAGTTTGACACCTGAAACCCTCAAGTGTCTTCAAGAAGAAAAGGAGGAGTAAAGGATTTGCTTCACATATCCTTGTATATATTTGTATATATCTTAAAACAAAAAGAAAATTGAAAAATATAAAACCTATAAAAACCATAAAAATCAGAAAAACAAAAAATACCAAAAATAGTTCTTCTAGGCATGTCTTCTGTTTATCGATAACGTTTACGGTCCTAGAAATGTCATTCAATAATGACACGGGTCTTTAAATGAAGCTCGAGCAGAAGTTATACTAAATGGTTAAAACATGTCTTATCGGCTTGCAGTTACTTCAGACTGAGACCCGTGCTTTATTATGGGGAAAGCATGTCGCCAAAAAGACGGTTGTTCCTCCAACTGGGTGATGTTCACCTGGGCATCGATTACTTTATATCCATGTTTCTTTGATCTGATGTACGTTTCAGTGCATCATTTCTTGTATAAGAAGAGAAGTCTTCTTTACACCAAAAACTCTTTCCCGTCTATGATTCTTCAGGAGAGTTTTGGTGTTTCACAAGGTGGTAACTGGACTTAAATTTTCACAAATGCTTGACGCTCAATTGAATGACTACAGCTCTTTAAAAAGAAAACGGGTCATTAATTGAGGGGGAGAGTATTTGTTCAAATTTCTGACACCTTTTTAAACTTTGTGCAACATCAGCAGTGACACTCTCTCTTGGTTTGAGGGGGAGCATAGTATACTCCATCATCAGAATATATATTAAATCTGACCACATTGTCTCCCACACTTTCTAACTTATTTAAATCAATTGGGATCACAAATCTTAAAAGGTTTGAAATTTTTGATCGGGGGAGAGAATGTGATTTAAATATGAAACCTGATGAAAATGTGATTCTTTGGACTTAAGTGTAAGCTCTCCCATATGTGCTAAACTCTTTCGTATATCGATGCACATATTGAGGGGGAGCAAATGGTGTGTAATAGCAAAATGGATGTGGCAACTTGTGTGAGCACGACTCAGACTTCACCAATGAATTGACGAAACATAAACTGTCATTAATCAAAAGGATGCGTCCTGGCCGGGTAATAATTTCAAGCTGGTCTAACTAGTGATGTAAGCGTGTCTCGAAGAGGACGTGTCTGAGTAGAGTGTACCATTTCGAGAAACTTTCTGTGAATTTGACCAGGCAGGGTAATAATTTCAAGCTAGTCCAACTAGTGATGTAAGCGTGTCTCGAATTGGTCATGTTCACTGAAAGTTGATCAGTTCAAAAAGTGCAATCTCTACCCAACATGTGCAAATTTTAAATTAAAACATATGAGCACATGTTAAGGGGGAGCATTTGAAAATTATAAAACTCTCAAAGTGTTAGCAAAATTGTGTTTCATAATCATAAACACTTTGAGAGATTTTTCAAGGATTTGGTTAATGGCAACATAGGATAGTCATGAAGTTATAAGGTGACTAAGGTTAGGAAAACCGTCCTATGATCCGCCAGAGCTGGAGGGATCTACCCAGGGACAATACCGAATAGTTAGTATTAGAAAGTCCTTAGGCGTGATTGTGAAAAAATGAGTAATATGAGAAAGGAGAAAGAAGGGGTTGAAGAATTAAAAACAAATGAAATGAAAAAGGGTGAAAAGAAATAGCCCTCCAATTATTCAACCTTAGGGCAGAAACCGGGTTCAATTCATATGCTACTGGTGGTTACTAAGGTAACACCGGTATTGAAGACAAGACGTCATGGACCCAGTGACGCACTGAACTAAACCTTCTAACCACTCAAGTTCTCTTAAAAGGACTTGTTTCATTCTCACGGGGAACCCTGCATAATCTATCGACTGCTCATTACGAGTTATGTTGATATTGAAACAGGAGACACCGCTCCAGTCTCCGACTACCAAAAATGCACTTATTGAGTCTAGAGCCAAGAGATGCATCAAAAGATCTCAATAGGAACACATGTTATTTCTACACTGGTTGCTCAACATTAAGGACGCCAGGTGTAAACTTATGAGTCCTACGCAGATCTTAGCAATCTGCCAGAACATTCTTGAGGGAATTTACAAATGTAATTCTCAGTGATTGAGTGGAAATTCCTGCCAGGGTCAACATCTAACAACCCTGAAAGCAGGTCACTTCGGTAATTCCTTGTGGATTATGCTTAGAGGTCGTGGCGATTTCAAAACTGCCTATAGTCGTGGAGAGAACTCCAGCGACTCACCTAATCGTTGATCTACTTCGGTAGATCTTGTAAGCCCTCTCGGGGGTATCCGATCTAGGAACGGCCTTGGTAAGGATTAGAGAAAGTTTTCACACTATGCTGTTAACAATCTCGAAATCCGAACCTGTAAGTACCGGACGTTTTATTGCTAACTGTCTTATGTAGGAATCCTTGGCGGTTGCAGCTGATTGCCGAAAAGATGCCAATCCATCACCACATGCTCACACTTCACCATCATAATCAAAGAAATCATGATTATTAAAAGACCTTCGACACTGCTTCCGCAACTCTGATGCAGAAAATCATGATCCAGAAAGGTGTGAGCATGTCGGTCCAAAGATTACAACATCACATGGAGACGATACTGCAAAAAGGATGACTTGAAGATGTATGTTGGATGATGACCTCAATGAAGACTCAACGATCATCCAAGACAAAAGAACAGTCATCGAAAGCTCACTGCTGAACGTACAAAGATTAATGACTTTGGAGAATCAAGAACTGCGAGCTAGGAAGACAAACACATATGATAGAAGCTAGAATTCAAAATATAATTTTCGGGGTGACCTCCCTTAAGGGGAGATTGTTAGGAATATAAATATTCATATGAAGACTCGGTCACCCCGAGTATCTGTTTGTATTAAGTAGCTCGTAAGATTATTCGTATTATTAGTAATAGTTTAGTTATTAAAGTATTCGTGGAGTGGGTCGGGTCTTTACCCACTGTCAGCTCACTCCACAGCCCACACAAGGCACCCTATGTACGCCTATATAAAGCCCTTCCCACACAAGGGAATGGTTGGAACTCTTCTCACTTTAACCTAATAGAATTTCACTTTCTCTCTGTAGTTCCCATTCTCTCTTTCTCTCTCTAAAACAATCGGCCAAACTCACATCTTTTATGTGTTATATGTTATTGAATATGCTACAGCTCTTTTCCCCGTTTGACTCTCAAACGAAAACCAATGGCCTTGCTTGCACAACCTATAGAACACCCTGAACAAGGGAACGGTCAGCCGGACGTCTAAGCTGTAGCAACGGATCTCAAAAAGTGTTACCCTGTTCAGACCTATCGGAACAAGTTGGGAGATGTGCACCCTAAAATACTGTATTACAGCCAGTAGAAAGGTGAAAAAAGGTATCCTAGCACCCCCTTGCTTCAACTGATGGACGTAAATACCTATTTTATCGTCCGGTAGCACGTTCATGGTCATGTTGTCCGGGGGAAGTGTGGGACGTAGATTGACCAGATCTAAACACACGGATTGTGTTGAAGATACTTTGAATATATACTTAGTAGCACGCGGAATTTACTACCAAGTACTTAGAAGATTTTGTGTTTGGTAATGTATGTGTTTATATGAATGTAACAGTAAAACAATGACACAATGTTTAACCAAACGATTAGCTTCAATATATTACGAGTGATCTTGGAATATCACAAGAATTACAATAAGACCTTGAAGCTTTAATAATAATGCGCCTATGTAAAACTTAACCTAGGATCTCCTTTTATAGGACAAGGAGTCCTTTACAAGTAAACTATTATACGTATCAATCTATACAAATAAGATATACATCATATCTTTTCTATATTTATCCATGCACGATTCTGTCTTTATCTAATAAACAGTACTAACTCTTCTACCAGCACTACTAACTGACTTAGTACTGATAGTGTATTCTTGAACGATCTTCAGCAGTACTAATTTATGTATGAGCAGTACCAACTGTTGGTTTAATTCCCAACAATCCTCCCCTAAACTTATGATTTCTGTGTAAATCATTAAGTTTTTCGAATTAAACTCCAATGTTGAGGATGGGGTGGATTCTTTCAAACACTTATCTTCAATCTTGAATCACTTCAGATTTATCTTCTCTTTGAAGAACCCAAAACAGTAAGTACTCCAATATAAACTCCACACTCATCTTTGATTTTGAGTTGATATCCTCCCCTGAGATACATAATTATCTTTAACATCAATTGAACAAACTTTAATTCCTCCCCTGTTTGGAAGAATCTTCACCATCAGATAGAACATATGACATTTAAGCTCAGCTTCCAATATGACAATATGTACAAGTTTCCATCAATTCAGTTGTGTAGTTTCAAACTGCTCTCAACACTTCCAGATGTGTAACCTTCTGAGAGAGGTGAATCATAGAGCATAAACTCAGTATGAAACCAAGTTTAAACCATCAGTACAAACTAGGTGAAACTAGCATTACAAACTGTTTAGCAAAAAATTTCGGAGATTAGGATAAACTCAATGTGGATATGAAAACATTTTTGTCCACTTATAGTTTTTAGCAAACTATCAGCTATCAACGGATTTGATATGTCTTTACCAATAGCTGTTTGCTTTGGACTAGTCAACTCTTCACTATAAGATATGGTGAGTTGATTACCATCCAGTTTTTGGTAAACTGTCAACCATAAACGGATTTGAGTAGTCTTTACCAGAAACCGTTTGATCTGGACTAGTTGATTCTTATGTGGGTTAGAATGGTGAATCAATTACCATTTGTTGTGTGACAAACACTCACACTTGAAGTTCCAAAGCACCATTCTTTCCAAAGCACAAATCTTAACCTGTAAATGTTAGTCCAAAACCAAAGAAAACACAATACACAATATTTTCCTTTTAACAGTTATCACAAATGACTAACAAATTCCATAAGAAGTACCTAAAAATAATCAAGCAGTACAAAAACAAAAACACTTAGACATTAATCTTTTGAAGGATTAAGCATTCCAATACCTGTTACCAAGTACTGAAATCTTCCTACATCAAAACCTTTTGTTAATAAATCAGCAAAGTTGTCATCAGTGTGAATTTTGACAACCTGAACCAATTTCTTTTCAGCACAGTCTCTTATAAAATGATGTCTAATTTCAATGTGTTTAGTTTTTGAATGTTGAACAGGATTTTTAATGATACACATTGTACTGCTATTGTCTATATATATAATTGTATTTAAGAAATTGTACCCATAGTCAAGCATCTGATTTTGAATCCAGAGAACCTGAGCACAACAACTTGCTGCTGCTACATATTCTGCTTCAGTAGTAGAAGTAGCCACCATAGTCTGCTTTTTACACTGCCAAGAGATCAATCTACAACCCAAGAATTGACAACCACCTGTTGTAGATTTTCTATCCATGCTAGCACCAGCATAATCAGAGTCTGAGAATGCTACCAGATCAAATGCAGACTCTTTAGGATACCATAGACCTAAATTAGGTTGACTTTTAAGGTATCTAAAGATTCTCTTAACAGCTGTTAGATGAGACACCTTAGGATTGACTTGGAATCTTGCACAAGCACAAACTGCAAACATAATGTCAGGCCTGGATGATGTGAGATACATCAGAGACCCAATCATAGATCTATACATGTGCACATCCACATCTTCACCACTGTGATCTTTTAATAACAAATGTGTCTCCTTATCAACAGGTGTACTAGCAACTTTGGCATCTGTGAATTGGAATTTCCTTAAAATTTCACCAACATATTTATCCTGAGAGATAAATATTCCATCTGACTTCTGCTGTACTTGAAGTCCTAGAAAGAAAGTAAGCTCACCCATAGAGCTCATATCAAACTGATCTTTCATTAATTGCTCAAACTCTCTGCACATTTCCTTCTTTGTAGAACCAAAGATGATATCATCTACATAAACTTGAACCAATAGAATATCACCTTTGTCCTTTTTAATAAAGAGAGTTTGATCAATTTTACCCCTATGGAACCCATTCTTCATAAGATAAGTAGCAAGAGTCCCATACCAAGCTCTTGGAGCTTGATGCAAGCCATAAAGGGCTTTAACCACTTTGTAAACTTTGTCAGGATGGTCTGGGTCTATGAAACCTGGAGGTTGAGAAACATAAACCTCCTCATCAATAGTACCATATAGAAAGGCACTCTTCACATCCATTTGATAGACCATAAAACCCATAAAGGAAGCATAAGCAAGAAATAGCCTTATTGCTTCAATCCTGGCAACAGGAGCAAAAACCTCCTCATAATCAATCCCTTCTTCCTGAGTATAGCCTTGAGCAACCAATCTTGCTTTGTTCTTTATCACAATGCCCCTTTCATCCTTCTTGTTCCTGAATACCCACTTAGTACCAATCACTCTCATTCCCTTTGGTAGATCAACCAGAACCCAAACTTTTTGAATTTGGAATTGAAGCAGTTCTTCTTGCATTGCCTCAACCCAGCTAGATTCTTCTAAAGCCTTTAGCACATTCTTGGGTTCTATCTGAGATAGGAAACATACAAACATACACTCATGCTCATCTTCATGATGCTTTTCCTCATAAACAACACTGAGAAAGCCATGATGATCTGGATCTTGAATCGGCCTTCTAGTCTTTACTCCAGATTGTACATCTCCAATGACATTGGTAAGTGGATGATTTCTGTGAACTATTGTTTGGGGAGTAGAAGGAGCCTCATAGGTGATAGGCATATTGTGCAGACCATCTCCAAAGAAATCAAAATCATCAACTTGAGGAGCAGTATTAACTAGTGAATCAATACTAGATTGACTTGGTCCAGCAGTATCAACATTTGGCTCAGCAGTACTAACTCCATTTGTACTGCTCTCAGGAATTTTTGCTTCTTTACCATTCTGTCCACTAGAGTCATCAACAGTCTTCTCCTTAGCAGCATCACTTGATGATGGAACATCATCAATCTTTGAAGAAGAAGTATTTAATGGACTTTCTTCTATGATTGGCATCAAGACATATTCTTCATCAGAATCTTCATCACCTGCATGATCATTAGTATTTGTACCTGTAACAGGCACATAATTCATAGAATCTGACAGCATATCAAGATCAAACAGTCAATCAGGACCACCACCTGCAACATTAGGAATATTCTCCTGAAATTCTATGTGCAGATTCTCCTCAACATGTTTGGTGCTTTTATTGTACACCCTAAAAGCCTTACTGTGCAGAGAATAACCAACAAAGAAACCCTCATCAGATTTCCCATCAAACTTTCCTAGTTGGTCTTTGGTATTCAAGATAGTGACATGGCAACCAAAAGGTCTCATAAAGCCTAAGGCAGGGGTTCTACCTCTAAAAAGCTCATAAGGAGTTTTATTGTAAGGTTGCACTACCAGAACCCTATTCTGAACATAACAAGCAGTGCTAACTGCTTCAGCCCAAAATGAAATAGGTAACTTAGAATCTGCTAACATTGTTCTAGCAGCCTCTATTAAGGTCCTATTTTTCCTTTCAGCTACTCCATTTTGCTGGGGGGTTCTAGCCACACTAAGTTCCCTTTGAATACCTTTTTCTCTGAAAAAATCATCCATAACCCTATTCTTAAATTCTGTTCCATTATCACATCTGATTATTTTGACTTTCTTATCAGCTAGGTTTTCTACCTCAACAATAAACGACTTAAGGATTTCACTAGTCTCATCCTTAGTTCTCAGAAAGAAAACCCAAGAAAACCTGGAATAATCATCAGTAATAACCAAACAATATCTTTTAAAATTCAAGCTATTCACAGAAGTAGGACCAAATAAGTCCATATGCAACATATATAAAGCTTGAGAATTTGAGTTATGAACCTTGGGCTTACAAGAGGCTCTGTGTTGTTTACCCTTAAGGCAAGAAACACAGGTTTGGTCATTTTGAAAGATCTTATTTGGTAAACCTCTTACCAATCCATTTTTAGCAATTTTGTTAATGGTTTTAAAATTAACATGACCTAGCCTTCTATGCCACAACATTGATTCCTCTAATGTGGCTTTTGCAACAAGGCAAGTAAGACCTTCTTTAGGAACAAGGTTGTTCATCTTAATACTGTATGTATTACCCTTTCTGGGGATTTTAAGCAAAACTTGATTTTCATCAAGCAGCTTGAAATCAGGAGAAAGAATAAGGCAGTCAGTATCAGTAAAAAGAACCTTATTCTTTTTATCACATATTTGTGACACACTAAAGAGGTTGTACTTTAACTCTGGTACAAAATACACATTCTCAAAATCAGGATTACCAGTTTTTATGACACCTTTACCAGTAATCCTTCCTCCAACACCACCTCCAAAGATAACAGGTCCTCCATCCAGAGCAATGAAGTCTGAAAGGTATGACATGTTACCAGTCATGTGCCTGGAACATCCACTATCTGAGTAGCCTCTGTCTTCTTCACCATTTGAAGGATGTTCCTGCACACAAAATAAAGGTTTTAGTGCCTTTTGGGGACCCAAACCATCACTGGCTTGGATCTGCCTTGTGCATCAATATGAGAAAATTTATTGAAAGTCATTGATGCACCATTGGGTTTGGTAGATTTTCTAACCCAATGTGCTGAGGCCTTGACAGCATTGCCCCATTTACCCTTAACAGCATTAAAATTCCTAGCAGTAGGAACTGCTTGTCTAACAGTAGAAACTGCTGACTTAACAGTACAGACTGTTGGCTTATTATATTTAACATTAGGTACCCATTTCTGATTGGTTGATGCTGTTTTCTTGTTAAAGGGTCTATGAACTGTTTGTGTATGTTTTGAAAATGATTTTACACCTGAAACAGTTTGTTTGTTTATGATTCACATTAGGGTCAGTCAACCTTGTTGGACTATTTTGAGTTACCCTAGCATTGTTATTCCTATTCACCCTTGAATTCCCAAAAACCCTCTTTTTCCATGGGTTTGAGTCACAATAAGCAGCCAAATGGTCAAAACTTCCACAAACAAAGCATACTTTTCTAATCATAACAAACTCATCATCCAATTGCTTAGATTTTGAGTGGTTCCAATTCCTCTGATTATCTTTAGAAACTGGTGATCTGTTCTTAGTTCTATACATCTCAGCATATTTTACATTATTCCTAACTGGTCTTACTTTTTCACTTTTTACCACCTTAGGAGCATGTTTTACTTCTGTTTTACCTCAGACCTATTCTTAGATGCAACTTCTTTGATCTGATCCCTAACCTTATCATTCTCATCATCAGATGTCCAATCCTCAATAATTGGAGCATCTGAGTTCCTACCAGAAGACATCTTTTCCTCAGAGAGAGATTTATCACTTGCACTAACATAAGAATCCTCAGCCTTAACAAATTTAACAGGATTCTCACTAATTTTAGTACCATATCCAGGAAAATCCATATCCTTAAACTCTTCTAAACCTGTATGAGCCAAATCAATTCCTGGAGGGACAAACATTCCTCTATTTGGGGGTGCAACAGACTTGTAACCTAAACCAGATTTAGCTTTATTAAGTATTTGACTCTCTACTATTTTCTGTACCCCTTTTGATGTGTACTCTAGAGTGTCAACACTTAACTTTATATTTTCTTTTTCTTTCTTAAGTGTCTCTAGTTCATATACAAGTCCACTCATCTTGTCATCTTTCAGTTGCAAATCTCTCTTTAACACAGCTATATCATCATTAAAGTTAGACTCATTCTTTCTATAAAAATCAAGTTGTTCTTCCAAAACAGCTAGTCCTCTTTTATGATTAGACAGACTAAAATTCACTTGATTAAATTCTACTCTAAGATCATCATACTGTTTCTTAAGAGTTTCATAATCTTTTAAAGCATGACAAGTGTTTGAGCATTTTTGAACTATATGTACCTCAGAGTCTGAAAAGGCCATCAATGCAATGTTGGCTGGTTCCACTTCCTCTTCCATAAAGCTCCAATCAAAACCAGCTCCATCCACAGCAACCATTGCCTTTGAGGAAGAAGTTTCTTCCACATTCACTGTCCTCCTATTCTGACTCTTGTTTCCATTCCCATTGCTCTGTTGTTTGGGACTTCTACATTCCCTGGAAAAGTGCCCCATCTTATGACAATTATAGCACTCCACCTTGGACTTATCATACCCAGCTACATCTCTTCCATTGAAGGTAATCTTGTTCCCAGTTCTTTGATAATACTTCTTAGCCCTAATACTTATCAAGGCCAACTGCCACTTTAAATCCATAGCTTCCAAATCATCTTCAGCAATCTGAAGAAGGTCTTCATTGAAGATTTGAGACCCACCAGATTGTTCTGACACAAATGCATATATGGTCTCCTCAGTCAAGCCAGCAGTACTAGTTTTTACACTAGCAGTGCTAACTTTAGGGGTATCAGTACCAACTGCTTCAACATCATCAGAACTGTTATTGTTGGAAGATGATAAGAATGCTGTGTTTCCAGAACTAGAACTAGTGCTTCCTCCTTTCTTCACCTTTTGTTCAACAATCTTGAGATTGTTGTACAATTCATTCAGTGACATCTTTTCCAGTTCTGGCTTATTGCTCCAGACAACCACATAGGTGTTCCACTCAGCAGGTAGACTATTGAGAAACTTCATATTGAGATCTTCTTGTGGAATCACAATTTTCAGAACATTTAGCTGGCTGACAATCTTTTGAAGTCTATTAAAGATATGATCAAGTGATTCAGAGTTTGAGGCACTAAAGTTCTCATAACTCTGCTTAAGTAGGGTTTTCTGTGCCTTCTTGGTGGCTTCATTGCCACCAAATCTCTCCACAACTGCTTCAAAAAGTGTCTTAGCAGTCTCATAGTGGCTAAAGTTTAACACTTGATCATTAGGAATTGCCATGAGTAACAAATTCCTAGCCTTCTGATCATTCTTCTTTTTTACTCTCTCATCGTTTGTGACTGGCTCAGTGTTGAGCTTTGTGGTCTTGGAACCATCCGCACGTGTTTCCTCAGAAGTAGTTGGTTTGAAGGAATCACCATTGATTATGATATCCCATAATGCATAGTCTTGCACCATGAAATATTGCTCTATTCTGAGCCGCCATAAATTGTATTCATTCTGTTTCAGCATGGGGAGTTTAGCAAGGATTGAGGTTTGAGGTGTCTCCATGTCCATTTTCTTGGTTGCAAGAGAGTAAGTACTTCTGGATCTTCTAAATCAAAGTATCAGAAACCTGTCTCTGATACCACTTGACCGGATCTAAACACACGGATTGTGTTGAAGATACTTTGAATACATACTTAGTAGCACGCGGAATTTACTACCAAGTACTTAGAAGATTTTGTGTTTGGTAATGTATGTGTTTATATGAATGTAACAGTAAAACAATGACACAATGTTTAACCAAACGATTAGCTTCAATATATTACGAGTGATCTTGGAATATCACAAGAATTACAATAAGACCTTGAAGCTTTAATAATAATGCGCCTATGTAAAACTTAACCTAGGATCTCCTTTTATAGGACAAGGAGTCCTTTACAAGTAAACTATTATACGTATCAATCTATACAAATAAGATATACATCATATCTTTTCTATATTTATCCATGCACGATTCTGTCTTTATCTAATAAACAGTAATAACTCTTCTACCAGCAGTACTAACTGACTTAGTACTGGTAGTGTATTCTTGAACGATCTTCAGCAGTACTAATTTATGTATGAGCAGTACCAACTGTTGGTTTAATTCCCAACATAGATCCGAAGGGATACCGTACTCTAATACCACATCGTCTAAATCTTTCTGCGTCATTTTAGAAGTATATATGTGCATATCAAACTTAGGGATAACCTTGCTAGACGAAGGCCCAGGTTTACTAGCTAACGGATGGTTTTTCGGTACGTTCATCCTAACGGGTTCACTAACGGCCATAACTAAAAGGATGTCAAGGAGTGTATATGCAAGATAATTACAAAAGAAGTATAAAACGCACCTCTCGAAAAAACCCTGGAAGATGTTGCACAAAAAAGTCCGGTGGTAGCAAGATATAAAACTCCGAGGAAATGGGAAAGAAATAAACAGTGAAAAGTAAAAAATGAAGAAGGGTAAAGCGGTATATATAGGGAAAACCTAAAAGGACGCGAAAACGTCGCATCAATCTGTACCTCTCTGACGTGGCTGAATGTGGTGCGTTGGATCTCTGCGGTAAAACTGCACGTGGTATACAGCTGTGCATGGTAAGATAATATTATCTTTATTCGGCCCATGGGCCTAGAACTTAATCGGCCCAAGAAGGCTTAACAGGGCCCTTCAGTCATCCGGACAACGTTTACATAACCTGATTACGCAACAAAGATAGAGGAAGCACCGGGAGACACAAGTTTTTATGTATTGCACTATCGACCCAAAGCTGATACTCCAATACTGGGGGAGACATGTTGGCTTATGTGTCCGGACGTCGTATTTCGTCCGGACCAGCCTATGTGTACAGACGTCATATTTCGTCCGGACTAGACACTCACTTCCGGACATACTTGCCGAAAGGTCGACCGCCGCCGTTTACCCAATGAGCAATCCCATCAACCGTCGCCGCGCCGCCATCCCAGATTTCCCAGGATTGTGTCTCCCGCGTGATCTGACACCTACCTACTAGACTAGGCATAGATCAGCTTACTTAGTCCCTAGGCAAAACAGGTAACGAGGTGTGGGTAGTATAAATACCCGCACCTCATTTATGATTCACAACTAATTCACTCACATAGCATTTACTCTCATTTATTATCTCACCTTTCGTACTATCATATACTTACTCTCACGCCGGAGGTTGGCCTTGGGATAAAACCCAAGGCGAGTCTAACGTGCGTATTTCTTGTGTGTAGGAGCTCATAGCATCCGGAGGAAACCATCCGAAGGATCTCACAAAGAAGTTGGACCCATTCACAAGGTTTTACTTCAACAGTAAACATAGAAATGTCCTAGTGTTTATAGGCTTATCTAACACGACACCGGCTAGAAGCGAATGTTTTAAAAACCGGTTTTTTAGTCGAACCGGCCATGCTTCGGTCACCGGCCGAACCGCCCAACAAAAAAAATCAAAAAAAAAAAAAAAAAAAAAAAAAAAAAAAAAAAAGTCAAAACCGGTTGAACCAGACCGGTCGAACCGGAAAAACCGGCCGGTTCGCTACAGTAAACGGGACTTATAAAAAACTGGGATTTAAAAACCGGCCGACCAGCCGGAGGCCGGTCGAACCGGCCGGTTCGAACCGGTTTTTAAACACGACACCGGCTAGAAGCGTATTTATTAATAAGCCACAATGTGTTTATCAATAATACTACATATAATGGAGGAAGACATTTTCCTACATTAAATATATTTTTAAGTTTTAAGAAATACAAATTAATATGCAATATGTGCAAATAGTAAACATTATGTATAATACAATTAACAATAATTCTTCTACACATAATTATTTAAAACATTCATTAATATTAGTTTAATGTCAAAATTTAGTTCAGTTAGGGACACTTAAAATTTTTAAAAATTGCATATTCAAAAAACATTTGTCATTTATATATGTACTGTAGTACAAGTTTAGTGAAATTATAATCATTTTGCTAATATATTTGATTGAAAATAATCGTACATGTCAAAGTACGAAGATTTTCATTTGATTTATAAAGCATGAAATTGTGTAATTCTTAAATACGGTAATTTATATAAGAAATATCATATATATTATTAATCATATATTGCAAGAACTAATTTATAATTCTTTATATTTACACATTATATAATATTTTAACAAATGTTACACAACATTTACTAATTAGTAAGTACATTTCATCCTTAAAAATCACAACCTGTAATTCTACTGATTACCATTTTTCTATCGTCATTGTATCATGATACATTATGGTTGACATTCTAATATTGAAATAGTGACCCATAAAGTTATTTTCAAAATTCTATCCATATGTAAAATCATTATGACGAAATACATCTAAACCAAAGGGAGAATTGCAAATATACCCACTAAAACTCAAAAACTTGCATATTTCCCCAAAATACAAGTTTTCAATGCATGATTTACAATGCAAGTTAAGCATGTTTTGGGTATATATGCAAATATGCAAGTTTTAGTGGGTATATATATGCAATTACATCTAAACCAAAAATAGTGTTTCGTAAATGAAGCAGTGAACATGGCAAATACAACAAAAATGCCAGCGTGTAATTGCCTAATAAAACCAGACAACTCAAAAAGCTTCTCCTTTCTTAAATCATGCTTTTTGACTTTAATTGTATAAACCAAGGTTGTCAGGATCGGGATCCTACCTAGGATCGTTTTCGACTCTGCAAGATCGTAATTTTAGGATTGGATCGGGATCATAAGATCCTATAAAAATGTATATATTTTTGTACAGGGGTTGTAGTTTTATATTTCTATATAATATTTCATATTATAAACGAATCTAAATGGATTATAAAAGAAAAAGTTATATTTTCAAGTACCGTCATAGTATAATATTAGATATATTGAAATGCATACTTGCACAAAGTTACTAAATACGTGCACCAACTTCTTGTTTCAATGTTTTTTATTACAGGTTTTTCGTGATAACATTTAGATTAATGCAAAAAGATAGTATTAATTTATTGGTACGTGATTCTGTGACTTTTTGGTTAAAATATATAGATAAATGCAAAAAGATAAATGGATTGTATCTGAAAATGAAACGACATAATTTATAATAGAGGGCAACACAATATTTTTTTCTTTCTTTATGGCCAAATAAATTAAATTAGGATATTCTTATAATATTACTGAAATTTTTTAACATATAGTTCATGTTTTTATATGTAACATAAAATAAATTGTGAACAAAATTGGGTCAAGTATCTAGATAGGTTATTTCAAAAACAAGTTTCTTACATGTTATAAAGCACGAAATCATTTTTCATAATAAACCTCTAAACTATTTCTAAATAGTCAATAAAAGCATAATGATTTCACACTCATTAATCTTGCAAAAGACAATCAATTAACAACACCAAAATAATAGTTTTCATGAAGAATTATTAGTCATTAGGCTTTAAGACATGAGCTTATGCTTAATAAGTTAATATAGCAATAAATAAATAAATAAAACAAAAAAAAATTAAAAAAATAATAATAATAATAGGCGATCCTAAACGATCTTACGATCCGATCCTACGATCCTACGTGCGATCCTACGATCCTGATACGATCCTACTTGAATTACGATCTTGTTAAGATCCTGATCGTTTTTTGTGTGTAGGATCGTAGGATCGTACGATCCTACGATCAGGATCGCGATTTTGACTTTACTTGATCCCGATCTTATGAACCGTTTTTTGCGACTTATTCTTTTTCTTATTCTCTTTCTTGATCAAGTTTTATAAATTTATATTATATAAGAGTTATAATATAAGAAACTAGACCATACTCGAATTATTTCAATCGAATCAGAGTTGTTAATAGAATCTGTTCAGTTGTTTAAAAAACTTTTGGCTGCAATGTGGGATTTAAGAAATTAAAATATTAAATCATGTATAAAAACTTTTCATCTCTTGCACCAAAGAGGCAAAGACAATATCAATTTACTGAATTATTTTTCTTTAATACTATAGATTTCTTTTACTCCACTATATCTTTTCAACATGATCAATTTCCTATCAAACGAAAAGTTACAGATTTGAAGATGAAAAGTAGTTTTGTAATGTAGGGGCTGCTCCAAAGAAAAGGTTGTCCCACATGCTGTCCACCTTCCATCGTTAATATTACATGTGGTGATATATATTGGATTGTAACAAGATTATTTGGAAGCACCTAATTTGCTAACAGCGACATCTTAACCAATAAAACTCAATTATTTGAATTTTAAGTCTTTATGAATACAAAAGAACAAAATGTCTTTATGATCGACTAAATATACAACCGAATTGATTACTTGCAATCTTTTCAAGTTTTTGCACATGAAAGATGATCCAAAATTATTTATTATTTATCATCATAATCATCATTATGATCATGACTTGTTTAATCTTGAAAGTGACCACCATACTACCACCATCACAACCAACTTCAAGTTAGCAACCACCCATTGACCGTTTTACATTATTGAACAACCTTCTCCATCTTCTTCACCTCCGTAATGATTACTCGAATGATGAATCCTGTTGTCATTGTACCCGTTATACCCATTATACCCTTGTTCGTATGCTCCGAAACCTCCATAACTTGGTGGCGGTGGTGGCGGGGTTAGTAGTGGCATCCCATAGCCATGTTGATACTGAGGTCCCCCATAACCTTGGTCATAATATTGCCCGTATCCTATCATAGGGTACCCTGATGGTGGGTACATTTGTGGATATCCGTGAACGGGCTCATATACCATCTTTGCAACATCAGGGTTCGGGCCAGCATCAGGTTTCTTTGGTGGAGCTGCAGCAGCAGGTTTATCTCCTTCTTTAGGCTTTTCAGCATCCTTAGGTTTCTCTGGTGGCTTTCCTGCGTCCTTAGGCTTATCAGCTGCTTTGGGTTTCTCGGGTTCCTTGGGCTTGTCATTGGCTTTAGGCTTCTCGGGTTCTTTGGGTTTCGCTGCTTCCTTAGCCTTGTCTGCTGCTGGCTTCGCCTTCTCGGGCTCCTTTGGCTTTTCGGCTGCAGCTGGCTTGGCCTTAACAGGTTCTTTAGGCTTGTCAGCTGCAGCTGGCTTAGCTTTCTCGGGCTCTTTTGGCTTGTCGGCAGCTGGCTTAGGCTTTTCTGGTTCCTTCTTTTCAATTATCTCTATGCTTTGGATGGCCCCATTACCCTTGTAACAAAGCTTGTCACGAATCTTCTCAGGGCTACAACATACCACCATGATCTTAACCTTGTTTTTCTCCACATCAAAATGTTGGTCCCTTATTTCTATTTTATCGTTAAAAGAAGTTGAACATTATTCGTATGTACCATGAGTCAAAGAATCATAAAACTGAATTGATTATTCAATAATTTATTCTAAGGGCCAGAATATTACTCCCTCTGTCTCAATTTTATTGTCACTTATTCCTTTTTCGGACGTCCTAAAATTATTATCACATACCCAAAATAGAAAGTAAATAGATAGTGGAGTTTGGTAAAGTTTACTATATTACCCTTGGTTGAAATTAATATTGCAAACTTTAAAGAAGTTGTATTTAATTGGTTAAGGGTAAACTTGTCATTTGGCAAAAAAGTAAGAGAGAGAAAGTAGTGATAGTGACATTTTTTTTAAAAGAATGTGTTTTTTGTCGGGTGACAATAATTTTGGGACGGAGGGAGTGCACTTTTGTCAATCCATATTTAATATTCCTAGTATAAAATACGTGTTTAACATGAAGTTCATGCTCTTGCACTAATTACATTGCTTATATTTCTTAAAAATTTAAAATGTACAGTATTAGTTAACATATTTAATTAAATAAATGCTAGAAAACCAAACAAATTTGACATACACAAATCTATATATAACACCCAATATGAATATAGAGATAAACTAATACTACGTATATCTTTGTTACCCGAATTCTAGATAATATACTTGCAGACAAATAAGATTTAACATTTTCTGATCTAAACTAATCTATATGATACATGAACAGATTCTTGATATTAATTCCTTTAATAGAAATAAATAAAAGTCGATATCAATTGTATAAACATGATAATAAAAGTCCATAGAAATTGATACTCACGGGGAATTTTACATATGATCTTCTTGACCTTCTTGTAGCAGCCAGGACACTTGAGGTCGACATTCAGCACCATTTCGGTCACCTTTTCATAACAACAAACAAATTTAGTTAAATTTTACAAATGCAAGTTTTTCTCATGAACAAATTATATAAATAGAGTAAGATATATAACAACAATGGCCCAACATTTTTAATGAATGAATACCTTCTCAGGGGCCATGGCTGCCAAACAAGAGTTGAACTCTCAGCTAGGTAGATAAAAGAGAGAGAAAGGGAGAATGTGGTTTGTGTGAGTGAGAGTCGGATTAATAAGAGGAAAGGGATAGGTGAGGTGGTGATGTCAAAATTGTTATTATTATCATCACTTGTTCCTTCAAGCAAAATTAATTGATTATTGTATTGCTTACAATCATTTTGTGTAGGAAGTCGTTACAAAGATGAATTATTGTAAAGAAAAATAATCATTAGTTAATTTATAAACTTGTTTATTAATTAATGATTGTGAAGAAATATTTTTGTTATTTATAATTTTGTTTTATTGAAGATTAAAAATAATATTACTATTTAAGTATGTCTATCAACTTATATGTCAAATTATATAATGTCTTTTGGGGATCAAAACACAGAAATCGAAGGGGATGTCACTACGGAATAAATTAAGAAGGTAGTTTGGGATTGTGGCTCAGACAAGGCGCCGGGTCCAGACGGTTATACGTTTGAATTTTTTAAGAAATTCTGGTATTAGTTGGAGCATGATGTTGTGGCCGCGGTGACAGAATTTTTTAACACAACTGTGTTCCCTAGAAGATGCAACGCTTCGTTTATAGCTCTCATTTCAAAAGACCAGCAAGCCAAGTTTGTTAAAGATTTTAGACCTATTAGTCTAATATGATGCCAATATAAAATAATTGGTAAAATATTAGCTAATAGATTGTCGACGGTTATTGATTATTTAATTAGCAAGGAGCAATCTGCTTTCATTAAAGGAAGACAGATTATTGATGGTCCATTTATTCTTAATGAGATTGCAGCCTGGTGTAAAGCTAAAAAGGAGAAAGCCTATGTTTTCAAGGTCGATTTTCTAAAGGCCTATGATTCCGTTAGATGGGATTTTGTAGATGAAATTCTAAAGAACTTTGGCTTTGGTAGTAGATGGAGAAGTTGGGTGAGTGGGAGTCTTCAATCTGCCATGGCGTCTGTATTGGTTAATGGCTCCCCAACAGAGGAGTTCTGTTTCCATAGGGGTCTGAAGCAGGGCGATCCTCTTTCTCCTTTTTTGTTCATTTTGATGATGGAGAGCCTACACATTATGATTCAACGGGTCATGGATAGAGAAATGCTTCAGGATTTATGTATTGGTGAGGCGGACAATGTCACTATTTCTCATCTTTTTTATGCAGATGATGCCATCTTTCTAGGGAGTTGGAACAAAGAGAATGTGGATGCTGTCATTAATCTCTTACATATTTTTCATCTTGCATCGGGGATGTCTATAAATATGCAAAAGAGCAAACTTTTGGGTTTTGGAGTCCAGTTTAATGATGTCCAGCAAATGACGATGTATGCCGGATGTGAACCCGTGAAACCTCCTGTGACAAATGGTAAATTTTCCTAATATTTATATTTATGACAGTTCATTTTTCTGTGACTAGAACATCTGACTAAACCGTTATATGACTAAAATACCCTCGGATGATGATGTACAATGACTAAAATGCCATTTCCTTTATTATTGTTGTTATTATTATTATTATTATTATTATTATTATTATTATTATTATTATTATTATTATTATTATTATTATTATTATTATTTTATTTTTATTTTTTAATTATAACGTCACTTCATTAGAAGAAAATAGGATTTACATGAAATTAGAGGGGAGTCGAGATACTAACTGGGCTCCCACTCCTCTAGCTATTGCAAAGCTAATCCTATTAAAAATATGAGCAGCGGCTCGCGATCCGATGTCTTGAGTTACGGAGAACCTTCGGATCCGTTTTAGTAGGGTTGCTGCATCCTCCCCAAGTTCCCCCAAGGAAGAGAATGATAAGGGAAGAAACCCATATCCAATGTCGGCACATTTGCTCTCATATTTGACACGTTTGCGCTGTGCTGCTTCGACCACTACTCGTCCTGGCACAAAATCGATCATTCCTGATTGCGTCAGGGGAGACGACCCTGTCAAATCGACACACACATCCTGCCCACCATCCCAAGAATAGAGCAATACATCAGCTGGGCGTAAGCTTTGGTCTCTTTCTCCACAAAGGCCAATGTCAACCTCTTTGCGAGCCGAGATCCCTGTCCGAGAGCAAATATCAGCAAGAGTGTCGCGCACCACATTGTGCCGGTGCTTAATACCAATAATACCAGCACAGGACACAGCATGATCACCGTAAATGTCTCCCGCAAATACCCTGGAACAAGCAGAGCACGGCATCTGGACCGAGAACAGGGGGACACCCAGGCGGTAGCATAAAACACACCGGTAAGTCCTAGCGTTCATAGTCTTCCCCAACCCAGATATCGGGGACACCCTAAGCCAATCAGAGGTGTAGTCTTCTCGTTGCGATCTCCAAAGCGCTGTCTGTCAAGCGGATAGGCCAAAGGTGGATTCAGCCGTTTTAGCAACACGTGTGAAATATATATCTGCCAATTTCTTCATAAGTTTGGGGGCAGCGATCTCATTCGGGTTACTTAAGAGGTCGAACTCCATTTTCGCGTTAAAAGTACACAGAGCGTCATTGAAGGAAGATCCATGATTTGCTATGCCCGACTGTTGGAGGAGCTTAGCTTGTAAACTAGCAGATTGGAGTCTAGATGCAAGAAAAGCATAATTCAAGTCATCACCTGCAGAATATACGCCAAGCCCCCCAAACTCAAACGGAAGCGTGGCCAATCTCCATTGCCAATCCCCAAACCCAGGTCCAGAAGCAGTGACAATACGTTCCAAAGAGGAACGAAGCGCCGCATCAAACGAAGTCTGGGCACCCTCAAAGACCCGGGGAGAACATGTGCGCATAGAGAAGTATAACTTTGAAATACCGGCACAAGTCCGAAAAAGGAGCAACTCACATTGAGGATTATTATTATTATTATTATTATTATTATTATTATTATTATTATTATTATTATTATTATTATTATTTTTTTATTATTATTATTATTTTTTTTTTCGAGTAAATTGTAAATATTATTATTATTATTATTATTATTATTATTATTATTATTATTATTATTATTATTATTATTTTATTTTATTTTTTTATATTTTTTTTTTAATAATAATAAAATTTTCATTAAGCATGATAAATTTTACATAAAGTTGGATGGGAGTCTAGACATAAGTTGTGCTCCCACTCCTTTCTGAATACAAAAGCTAACTCTATGAAAGATAAAAACACCACTTTTAGCATTATTTGAGTGACTATTGGCAATAGACTTAATACGTGAAAGTGTGTTCAAAGCCTCTGTATCGAATTCCCCGAACGTAGAAAAGGCAAAAGGTATGAACTTGTATCCATTGTCCTCACATTTGGATGCATACTTTCTATTTTTCCTCTCCACAGCATTGTGCAAGGCTACCCCAGGAGCCCATGAAATTGCCCCACTACCAGCAAATGGAGAGATGCCCGTCACATCCAAGCATACATATTTACCTTGAAGCCAATTGAATAATAACAAGTCTGCATGCCGTAGCTCCTTCCCATCCTCCGAAAGGAACCCCATAAGAGCCTCCTTGCGCACCATGATCCTAACCTTAGAGCAGATATCCACAAGAATATCACGCACCAGATTATGCCTGAACTTCACACCCACTTCACTGGAACAGTGGACCGCATGATCCCCCCATATGTCCATACGATGCACATTACAACTCGGGCAGAGGCTACCTTCAGAGAACATAGGTACGGTAAGCCTATAGCACAACACATATCGGAATTGTCTTATTTGATAAGATGTAACTGCATAAAGTGCAAACATGGACTTTTTTATCACTCGATTCATTCAATTTCATAGCAATTGATTTTAAGATAAAAATATTGTTTCTACTGATTTGAAGAATTTTTTATCACTCGATTCAGTAAACAGATGAATTCATTAACCAATCTCATTCCATTCAATCCCAACAATCATAACCGATATACATCAAATCCATGAATGTAAATCCTTTCTTTAAGTAATCTGTGATCTCGTCATCACTATTGTTATCATATATAAACCATTTCTCAACACCTAACCATGAATGATACATAAACCACTCACGTATCGAACGCCCTTGATTCCACAACATAGTACCATTACCAGATCTTGACTCAAAACAACAAGAACAAAAGGCTATAATAGACCCACGAACAATCAATCGAAACCCGAATCCCATCTTTTTCGTTCAAGCATTTCATCAAACACGTTATGTACATTATCAACCATACCTATAACGGCTCCTACACACATCGGAATCATTCCCAAGTAAAACTATGTCTCCTAACCCATAAGCATCACAACCCAAACAAACTTGTTTCATCCTTTCTTTCTTTCGGTTAAGGATAAAACAAAAACGAAATCAATACACCTTACCCGAGACCTCATTAAGAGACCTTGAAGCCGTAGAGGAAATATTCAAAGGGTTCGTTTGTTTCGAATAAAAGAATTCCTTATAAAAGAATCTTGAAGAAGCCACAAACTTGTGATCTTTGTTTGCTTCGAATAAAAGGAAAAAGGGTGTTTGGGGTTCGGTTAGTATGTGCAGAAACAAACCAGTGTTTGTGGTTCCGATGGTGGTTCCGATGGCGACGAAAAATGGTTGTGGTGACGGTGGTGTGATGGCCGTGAACGGTGGTGGAGTGACGATGGAGATAGAGAAGAAGATGAAGCTAGTTGGTAGGGTTAGGGTTTTGAGGTTATTGAGGTTAAAACTGGATCTGTCTTGAGGTTATGTGAGTGGTTGAAGAAAATATAAAGAAAAGAAATGGGAGTGAGTGGTTGAGTGAAATGACCAAAATACCATTTATTTTAACGGTCAAACTAAGTTTGACTAACGGTGTTACGAAAAATGGACCGAAAGTGTTACGGGTCAGCAAAAACAGGACAAGATCCGTTAGTTTTCAAACTATTGGACCAAAATCATTACATCCGATAAACTACGAGGACCAAAAATGTAGTTAACTCTTAATTTAAATATAAAAGCACTTCATCGGTTGTTGAGAAATCTTGACTATAAATGAAAAGCTACTTGTAATATGTGAGAGACAAATACATACACTATTTAAGCAAATCTCTACAAGAAAATAAACTTAGAATGACAAATGTTTAGTGATACAAAGAGTGTCACTAATTCTACCTTTCTAGTGACATTTTTTTAAAAATGTGACTAAAAACTTAAATTTTGAGATATAATGACATTTTTATGAACAAAGGTTAAGAAATATTTTCTAACAGTTTTTTGTGTCACTATAAACAGATTTTTACTTACTTAACTTTTAATTACATTAAGTGTAGGAGAAGCAATAAAAATTTTATTGACAATTTTTATACTGTGTCGACATTTTTTACTTTTAGTAACGCTTTTTAAATTTTTAAGACACCTTTTTATGTGTCACTGAATGACAAGTTTTTTTTGAGGATTTACTCTTTGATAAAACTAAGCGTCGAGCTAACTAGTTTCTATAAAACAAAGTTTGATTTTGGTTGAATTAAGTGTTTGGCCAAAACATTTTTTTATATAAAACGGCCATTAATAAATTACCATTGATAGTAAGCCACCGTATGTTCGTATGTTCTCACAAGTATTTTAGCAGAGAATACAAAGCTACTTCGTTTTCCTTTAAAGTGACATAATACAAAGCTGTTTTCACAAGTATTTCTACGGTTCTACCACTCATATGACGAGTGAAGAAGGTTTTGACGACTCCTCCGATGAAGAAGGTTTTATTTAAAGAAATGACAAAAAATACAAGGTTAGTTTAGTTTTTTAAGTTTATTTCTTATGTATAACGCTTTTTGTAAACTTGATATATCATATATGTATATATATGAATGAAATATGATATAAATATATAAATATATAAAAAAATTATGCCGCATTAAGCCAAGCCTTAAAAAACGTTGTAGCTTCGCTATTGCTCGTAAGGCTTGAGGCTTGGCTTCGCCGCCACGGTACGCCTCACGCTATTTATAACTTTGATTGTAACTTGAAAACTTGTAACCGTTACATTAATGATCAAATAAGTACCTTTTAACGTATGTATTTAGTGTTTACTAGACAACATAAGTTATTGAAAAACACAACTTCTCCTTTGGCCAAGTCGGTTAATATAAAAAGCACTAACGAAGAGATGAACATTCAAAACCATAATCATCATTAGTAGCAAGCAGTCATGATACACTTTGTTGTCAATGCATAAACAAGCAAGGTTTTTGTGTGTTTAAGTGTGCAAGTAGAAGCGAAGACAGCAACCAATGTGTGTACGTCTTAAGACCCTTTCATATTTAAGAAATACTCGACCTTAGCTCTGCTAATGAGTTGTCTCTAGTGTGACTCACAAACAGTGGCGGATCCAAGAAAATAAGACGTGGAAGGCATTTTTTTTGTTTTTTTTTTTTTTTTTTTGTTTTTTTTTTTTTTTTTGTTCACAATAGTAACAAAATACGGAAGAAAAAAATATGATTGAAATGATAAATCAAGTATTGTTACATGGAGATGAATGGTTTATAAGGTTTGAAAGTGTTGAATGTTGAATTTTAGTATGTAGGTTGGGGCAATTTAAATTTTGGTTGGGGGTCATTTTCGAAAAAAGATCAAAAAAAAAAAAAAAAAAAACACTAAAATTTTATCTTTTTCGGCTAGCCATGAAAGGCGCCGCCACCCCAAACCCAATATATAGGTCCGCCCCGCTCACAAACTTGATTTCTAGATACATCAACCAAAGCACCATTGAAATGAGCACACAAAACGTACACGAGCTTACAAAACTATCTCTACTACTTTTATGTGTTTATTGTCCATAAAATTAAATATGTTCTATAATATTCTAATGTTTAATCAACTTAATTTATACTTGTTTTTTACCGGTTTAACATGTTAAAATACAGCTTAGCCCAATTCGACCCAATCATAAGTAATGAGAAGAAATTGCTACATTCGATTGAAACGGAATTAGTCACCAACCTTCAATTAAATTAATTCCAAGCATTTGTGCAAGCTCTGACTCGCAATACATTGTATAACCTTTTATTTTGCATTCTTTCGCAGTAGCCCGTACCTCACTTACTCTATATTTATCCATGCGGAGATTCCCCTGTTGAAAAATGATAAATAAACGTGAAAGATGAGGTTAAGGATGCAGATGGTATACAATAGAAATGGAAAAAAAATGCACCTAACATAACTTCACAGTAACAATCATACACTACATTATATTATGTACATTCTACACAACAAGCACATTCAAGTGAACTATCATCGACTCATTTCCAATAAAGCATAAACGACTCGGGCCGATATGTGTTAATTACCTACTTCCTAAACTAATATCCTTACAATACAACCAACTTCAGTAACTAACTTCAACACCTAAATCATTTGCCCGTTACCTGTTCCGGTTCCTGGTCCATCATATCGTCCCAAAATAGAGGGATTAAAACCCGGATTTCCAACCAAAATCCTGGAATTCTAGTTACTAAATAAACACATAATTTCTTTTATATATGCATTTGCAATATATATCATCTAAGGTTCATGTTCACTTATATATAAGTGATTAATGATGAAGCAAATGATAAAAGGATGAAAATTATAGCTTTGTTTAATAATTCAAACTTTGATATCTTAATTATAATTTTAATTTGTTTTTAATAATTACATAAAATATCGAAAGAGTAAAAATATAGTTCATTAAAGTTCTTAAATATGCCAATTAGTAATACTATACAAAAATGTAGTAACTTAAACTTAGTCAAATAATGAATATAAAAGTTACACTTTATTAATTTATTTGTTTTCGGCTTTTGGTATGTATATACTCGTATATTTTTCATTTACTTATTTTCTTATCCATACAAGGAAATGATTTGTAGAAATGCACTTAATATTGTTATTATTATTTTATATGCTTATTAATATTATATGAATGATAAGCGTAATGAAAAATAATTAAGAGTAAATATGATTTTCATCTAAATTGATTTTCAGTGACAGATATTCTACACACATAAAAGAGCGGCTTCTAAAAAAAAAAACGCGTCATCAAATCTAGCTTTTTAATGTAATATTTTAAAAAGTGTGTGTAACAAATCAGAATTTTGAGATGCAATGACAATTTTTTATGAAACATTTGTGTCATAAAAAGGAAAAAAATTGTCCTTTTTTTTTTTTTTTTTTTTTTTTTTGCATTATACATTATACCGTACTTCACTTGTACAGTCTTAAATGTAGGCAAAATGCCTAATTTTTTTGTTGACATTTTTATATTCGTTTTTGACTCTAGTGACACTTTTTTGTGTCACAAGATCCACAAATATTCTTGCAGTGTTTGTTTTGACTTTTTTTTTTACACCCGTAGGTAAATTATTGATAAATCAAAGATTTTCGTTACATTGAATCTATACTTAGACCAAGAGTAGTGGGGCGTTGAAGCCCCACAATTGCCCATTCAACAGTCGTTGAACCATCCCACCACCGTTGAAACTCAAAAAATCTAACGCCCGTTGAATCCACAACGGGCGTTTCTTTCTCTTGCTCCTGACAGGTGGGACCCCAACCAATAGATATTGTTTTTCCTTTAATTTTATAAGCTTCAATTTGGATTAAGGAGGAGTTGCAGGTTAAAAAAAATGGGGGGAGGTTGAAGATGAGTTAGGCTACACACAGTAAGGCTTGCTCGATCGATCCATTTGCCAATCTCACTCGATCGTCCTTGTGTTTTTATTTGTTTTGTTTCGTGGGCTGCTTAAAAAAAAGAAATATATTGATTGTGTGTGTTGAATATGTGGGTGGGTGTGTTTTCGTGTGGGTAGAAGATGAAGTTAACTTTTTTTTTTCTTTTTTTTTATTTGGTAAATGGATGTGTTGGCTGTGACTCTATGAGCATGTGACACGCTTAATTTTTTTTTATTTTTTTATTTTTTTTTTAGTTTTGTAATTTTTTTAGATATTATTTGTAAAGTCTTTTATAAAAGAAGGAAAAAAAATGTAATAAAATTAAACTTTGTTATTAGTTGAAAAAATGTAATTAATTAAAAAATATATATATATTTAAAAATAATAATAATTGTGTAATGATTACACTTACAAAAAACGTCCATTGAACAATTACCCTCAATTTTGCTTCAACGCTCCTTTTTCTTTCACTGTCAAGTGTCGCGATTTGCCTCAACCCACACCCAAACCACTACTCTTTGTCTTAATTACTTTGCTCCAATGAAATAATAAATATAAAAAATTTAAATAATTACGGGAAAACATCAAAAACTCCTAAATCGAAGTAGAGAATTAAGATGGACGTTAATTAAATAATTATATCGAGGAGGAGTTGTAAAGTATGAAAGAAATGGTGTGGAATACAAGGGGCCTGCCTCGGATCCCAATTTCCACATGGCTACCACCGACAATATCATTTTCCTACGTTATTAGCCAAATACATTTTCTAATATAAAGAATTTATTCGAATCTTCTAAATTTAAATTAATAAGAAGGGTTTAAATCAGTTGCCAAATAATTATTTATGCTACCGATGCTATATAAAATTTATTAGACTCATTGTTTAAACAACTAGGAGTGATTTACATTAATCATGGATTTGCTCAATTTCTTATTTTCTTTTCCGTTGCATTTTTAAATTTTGATTACGAGTTACTTGGACAGTACGTGTATCTTTTTATATAATAAAGGAAAACCTTAATTGAGAACTTTAGAAAAACTAAATCTTTCTTTATTAGATAATAATTTAAAAGTAAATTACACCGTTCGTCTCTGTGGTTTGGGTCAAATTTCACTTTCAGTCCTTATTTTTTTTACTTGCATCGTTGGTCCCTATGTAGTTTCAATTGCACACCGGTGGTCCCTAAAACAAAATTGAGTTAACTGCCGCCGTTATCTCCATACAAAGCAAGGGTAAATCGGTCTTTCCACTTTATAACTTATAATAAAAGGGTTTTTTTTATCTACTTATGCAGAAATAACCCAATTTCTTTCCCACCAAATTTCCCTCGCCTAACTTTTCATCTTCCATAAAAACAAAACCCTTAATCTGAAAAGGGTAATGCAATGGTGGCGTCGACAAACCAATGGTCAATGCGTGAATCAAAGGATGATATAGATGTCTATGAAGCTTATGGTATGATACGGTTTTTCACTTTTTCCCCATCAATATTTGAATAATTTTTTGGTTGTTTCAATGTCATTTGATCATTTACAAGTTATTATTGAATTTGGGAAGGAAAACACTAATTTCCCTCATTTTAACCAAACCCTAATTTTTTTATTTTTTGTCTTTGATTTCTCAGCAAATAGAGAGGAAAACACAGATGCTCTGTTTTCGATGAAGATTAATTATGCTGGGATCTTTACTGAATCACCTGGTAGGAGTTATGTAAATGGTGACTTTGCTTATTTTGACTGCATTGATATTGATGAGTTCTAAATACATGAGCTTAATGATATGGTTAAGAAATTAGGATTCAATGGTGAAACCCTAATGTACTACAATTTTCTTAGGCCTGATATGAACTTAGACAATGGATTATATGCTTTAGGAAATGATGATGATGTTAGAGAATTGGCCGAGTACATTAGGGTTGGATATAAGCTGATTGAGGCCTTCATAGAACATGAGGAGACTACTGTATACACTTATATAGAGGCTGCCTTTAACACACCATCTAAAAGGTGTTTCATTGTGGAACTGCCAGATCATGAGAAACATAAAAATGCACAACCTAGTAACAAGAAACCTAGCAAATCAGTTTCAGGGTCTTGTGCAAAGAAATTAATGTTAGAATGGAAAGAGGACAATGCAAATGTGACTGGTGAAGGTAGTTCTAGGAATGAAGAATGTGAAAGCAGTGAACCTAAAACTACAACCCAAACTGAGTTTGCCCAGGATTTCTACTCTGTGCCTGATCCTTTCATGGGAGAAGATAACTTTGATCCTTTTTTTGGTTTAGATGATGAAGTAGTAACTGAAAATGTAACTGAGGAAGTAGATGTAACACAGGAAGTAGATGTAACAGAGAAAGAGAATGAAAACAGTGATGGTGAAGGTAGTGACAGTGATGTGTTAGTGGATAAGGAAAATGAGTTTGTTGATGTACAAGTTGACATGGAGGATTTTGACAGAACAAATGCTAAGACAATGGGAAATGAGTATACACCAGAATTTAATGCAGATGAGGAATTTGATACTGAGCTGGGAATTGATGGTATAGACAATGATGAGTTTGAGAGTGCTTCTGATGAAGATCCATTAGACAGGATTAGGACAAGAAAACTTAAAAAGCTTAGGAGACAGAGTCAGTTTGTAGATGGTGGACTTCAAAAGGTTAATTTTTATGTTGGGCAAGAATTTACTAGTGCAGCTGAGGTAAAAGATTTGATTCATAAACACTCTATTGAAACTAGGAGAGAACTTTATCTAAAGAAGAATGACAAAGTTAGAGTAAGGGCTCAATGCAAAAGGACAATACCTGTGTTTCCTAGTAGTCAAGCAGAAGATGGGCCAAGTCAGGTTGGGCCTAGTGATATTGGGCCTTGTATTGGATCAAGTAAGGAAAAGTAAAAAAAGGTGGGTGGGAAACCTAATATGAGAAACCTAGCAGACAATCAATGCCCTTGGGTTTTACAAGTATCCAAATTACAAGATGAGACATGGAAGGTGAAAACATTTGATGATACCCATAAATGTCTACAATCTAGGAAGATTAAGTATTGCACTGCTGACTTTCTTTCAGTAGAGATCACAGATCAGATTGAGACAAACCCAGAAGTACCGGTGAGGGCTATTCAAGAACAGTTACAAAAGAAATATAGGTTGGAGGTGTCTAGGATGAAGGCATTTAGGGCAAAAGCTAAAGCAATTGAACAAATTAGAGGTGATTTCACTCTTCAGTATAAACAGTTGAGGGATTATGTTATGGAGTTGCAACATACCAATCCTAACACAACTGTTAGAATAGGAGTTGAAAGTGAAGCAGACCATATGTGTCCAACAAGGGTTTTTAAGAGGATCTATGTATGTTTGGGAGCTGCTAAGGAAGGGTTCAAAGCTTGTATGAGGCAATTTCTTGGCTTTGATGGTACATTTATGAAAGGACCATTCCTTGGTCAACTGTTAACAGCAGTTGGTGTAGACCCAAACAATGGCATCTATCCTTTGGCCTATGGGATTGTGGAATCAGAATCAAGGGAGTCATGGACATGGTTTTTGGAACATTTGAAGGGAGACTTAGACTTGCAAGACAATTCAAACTTCACCTTCATAAGTGATAGACAGAAGGTACCATTTGCATTTTAAATTATCCATATTTTTTGATACTTTAGCAGCTTCAAATTTTTTTTTTTTTTTTTTTTTTTTTTTTTTTTTTTTTTTTTTTTTTTTTTTAAGGGTATCATTCCAGCTATTAAAGAGGTATTTCCAGCAGCAGAACACATATACTGCCTTAGGCACATTCATGAGAACATGAAGTTAAGGTGGAGTGGAACTGCATACAAAGATTTACTATGGAAGGCTGCAACAGCTTTGACAGTACCAAAGTTCAATGAAGCTATGAACAGCTTGAAGACTTTCAATAAAGAATGTCATGATTGGCTAGCAAAGATACCACCAATGCACTGGGCTAGATCACACTTCTCAGGTAAAAAAAAAAAAAAAAACAATTGTTACCTAACATTTCATGTTTTAATATACTAGTTGTCTAATTAGCATATGTTTAACAGGGAGGGCTAAAACTGATATGTTGTTAAACAACATATGTGAAGTTTTTAATGATCAGTTAATTGATGGTAGGGATAGGCCTATAATAAGTACCCTTGAGTATGCCAAAGAATATTTAATGAAAAGGATTGTTAATGTGAAAAAAGTTATAGAGAAAAGTGATGGCCCACTTACACCCACTGCGACTAGGTTGTTTAATGTGGTGAAGGCTGAAGCAAGTGAATGCATTGCTCAATATAATGGGGGTCATTTGTATGGGGTTACTGGCCCTTGGGGAGATGTGTGTGTGGTTGATGTGCAGAACATGAACTGCACTTGTAGAAAATGGGAAGTGACAGGGCTGCTATGTAAGCATGCAGTTGCAAGTAATTGGAACATGGCAGCCAATAACATGGAGGTAGGATTGCCTGAAAGCTGGGTGCATCCATGTTATAGGCTACAAACATGGAGGGAAGTGTACAGTCACCACATCAATCCCATTAGACACAAGAGCTTCTGGCCAAAATGTCCCATTCCAACCAGTATCCGTCCTCCAAAACATCATCCCCAAGTTGGTAGGCCACAGAAAGCAAGAAAGAAGTCTTTAGGTGAGAACATCCCATTGGTGAACACTGGAAAGCTTTCTAGGAAGAACAAGACAGTGACTTGTGAGTTGTGCAAGACACAGGGACACAACAAGAGAAGCTGCAAAGGACCAAGAGGTAATGTAGGCATGAAAAGGCCAATATCTGAGAGTGAGCCTGCTGCTGGTGGTAACACAGTTAAGAAGGCCAAAAAGACTGCCAACAAGGGAAAAAAACAAGTGTAATGTGGTTGTCTGTGGTTATTTAGATGTGCTCTTTATGCACAAAACTATTGTAACTGTCTACTTTTCCTTTTGTATGTCTGTACTTGAAATTAGGATTTCTAATGTTGCAGTATATGCAACCAAAACAATGTGTTCCATTTTGCTACTCTAATATGTGAATGCAGTATGTTTGATCCATTTTGCTGAGTTTGTTTTTTCCATTGTATACAGTTTGTTTGATCCATTTTGCTGAGTTTGTTTTATCCATGGTATACAGTTTGTTTGATCCATTTTGACTTAAAAAGTCAACCATTTTGCTAAGTTTGTTTTATCCATTTTGATTTAAAAAGTCAACCATTTTGCTGAGTACTATTGTTTTCTCATATTTGGGTCAATACTCACATGCATAAGGACTGTTTTCTGCAACATACCAATCCTAGCTGGAAAGCTTGTGATTTGAAGCATCAATGTAGCTACTCTGCATACTACTATTTTTTTTCTCTTTCTCCAATTGAAATAGGCATTATAAAAAGGCAGTTGGTGATTGTCATTTGCATATCCACCCAAACTGAAAACATGAGTTCCAAGAAGTTGGTGAACATCAAACCAGGTCTTTTTCACAACATTTCCACAGTTTTTTTTTTTTTTTTTTTTTTTTTTTACTGCTGACTTAATTTTTGTGTGTGTGCAGAGATCATTAACATCTCCAGTAGTGAAAGTGATGAGTCATATTATGAAGGTTCATGGGCTGATTATTTCCCAAAAGGCTATTCAAGTTTAAAAGAGGTTGAAGCTAGCAGCAGTCTTACCCCAAAACAGCTTGATAAGGTGGCTTTTGCTGAGAGGAAGAAGGTTTTGGGCTTGACAAATAAGGAGACTAGTGAACTGCTTAAAATCAAGCCCTTTGTAGCCAAAATTCCCATGGGTGGTTCAAAAGGGAATGGAAAAAACAAAAGGGCTTAGTCTGAGTGTTTATGTAATGCTTGTATGACCTAGAATAAAAATGATGTAAACCTAGGAACTATGTTATTTGACTTTTTCAAGTCAATTTTCATCTTTAATGAACTATGTTAGTTAACTGTGAATGCAACCCATGTAACCATCATTTGACCATTTTAAACCAACCCATGTAACCATTACATTTTACTGATTTTTACCTAACTCATTGACCAATAAGTAAACACAAAAACAATAACTACATAACAACCCATTCATTAATTAAAGAGTACCAAAATACAAAACATAGGTTGTTGTTACAACTTAAACAACTAATAAGGCCAACAACCTACAACATCTTACCAGTCTAAGATAATATCTTGAACAAAACAAACAAGCAAATTCCAATCCAAGTCCTAATCAGGTATTTCTTGACCCTATCATGATCATCTTGAACTTGTTTCAAATTGGCTTGAAGGTTGCTGATATTCCTTAAGAGTCCAGGTATGATTTGAACTGAACGCTGGCACATTGGGGGTCCATAAAATCAATAAACCTGCAATCAGAGTTCTATATAAGAAAACCATATAAAATAGTTACCCACTTTAATCAATAATCATTAAACCCTAAAAACCAAAATTTCAAATTAAAAACTTTTACCCTATCAGGACAAGCATAAAACCTTCGACCTGGATTCGTTGGTGTCCATGATGTAACAACCACTGCACGTTTTTCACAATGACAATAAACCATCTTCGAATCTAAGGGAGTGGATTTCTCAACAGTGTTTGTATTCGTGATTGTGTTCTTGTGTCTGCGTATGTGTTTAGTTTAGGTTAGAAGTAGGTAAAAACACTTTTATTATAAGTTATAAAGTGAAAAGACCGATTTACCCTTGCATTGTATGGAGATAACGGCGGCAGTTAACTCAATTTTGTTTTAGGGATCACCGGGTGTGCAATTGAAACTACATAGGGACCAACGATGCAAGAAAAAAAAATAGGACTGAAAGTGAAATTTGACCCAAACCACAAGGACGAATGGTGTAATTTACTCAGAATTTAATTATTACCATATTCTTTCTTTGGTATGTTTAGTAAAAAAAACCTTTAAACATTTCCTAGTTTGACAAAAAAATAAAATAATAATAACTCATCATAAAAGTCGGAAAAAACAAAAAATACACATATGCTTGTGGGTTTTTTCTTCGATAGTTTTGACTAAAGTGTAACTTAAAAGAAAAAGAAGGGTAAAAGCAGGAAAATAACAACTTACTTTAAAAAATATACTGACTTGAAACACTTACTTTTTTATTATCAAATACACCAACGTGCTTTCAAATTTTATCTCGACATGAAACACTTTATATACCGTTAGTCATCATGTGGCAACGTTAGTCTATTTAGTCAATGAACGTTTGCAAAGTTAGTCCTTTTATACTAACGACTGTTTTTAATTAACTAAAAATTTGGTTTTCTTACGTTTTCATACGTTTTTATATTTATTTGTCCGTTTTTATACGTTTTCGTCCGTTTTTTCACGAATTCGTCCAGTTTTTTACGTTTTCGTCCGTTTTTAAACGTTTTCGTTCTTTTTGCCACGTTTTCTCTTTTTTTTTTTACGTTTTTGTCCGTTTTTACTCGATTTCTTCTTTTTTTAAGTTTTCGTTTGATTTTACACGTTTTCGTCCATTTTTACACGTTCTCGTTTGTTTTCATACGTTTTGATCCATTTTTACACATTTTCGTCTGTTTTTACACATTCTCGTTTGGTTTTTTTACGTTTTCGTTTGTTTTTACGCGATTTCATCCGTTTTTACATGTTTTGATCCGTTTTTACACGTTTTCGTCCGAATTTACTAGTTCTTGTCCGTTTTTACATGATTTCATTCTTTTTTACGTGTTCATTCATTTTTATTCGTTTTGATTCGTTTCTACACGTTTGTTGTCCGTTTTCACGTTTTCGTTCTTTTTTGCACGTTTTCGTCCGGTTTTACACGTTTTGTCAATTTTTTTACGTTTCTGTCCGTTTTTACACATTTTCGTCCTCGTCTGCTTTTTACATGTTTACATTCGTTTTTGCGCATTTTCATCCGTTTTTACATATTTTCATTCGTTTTTGCAAGTTTTTGTCCGGTTTTACATGCTTTTGTCTGTTTATACACGATTTCGTTGGGAATTATGATGCATATCAAGAACAGACTTCTTAGGTCTGGTAGTTTACTACTTAGGTCTGGTCGTTTACTGAGTTAGGTCTGTTTGTGTTTTAGGTCTGGTTATGTAATGATTAAGTCTGGTAGTACATATTAAGTCTGGTTGACTTATTAAGTCTGGTTTGGTCGTGAAGATAGGAAAGTTTGTTAGAGATATATTAGGAAAAGATACATTGCGTGTATGTATCTTTATAGAAGATTTGTGTATATCTTCTGTGTCATCTAGGGTTTCCTTGTGTTATAAAAGGATCCCTAAAGGTTGTTAGTTAACGTGTGTGAGTTGTACGAATTGATAATAGTGAATATCAATATACGAAGTTAGTGATATCCCTGCTTGTGTTCTAAATTGTTCTTGTTAAGATTCCGCATTAACATTAACAATCTCTTAGGGTTTCTCACTTAGATTGGTTCGGATTTATCCTAACCATCTACTAGGTATTCAAAACTACTTAGTGATCCATATACAATTTGTGGACCAACAAGTGGTATCAGAGCAAGGGAGAGACTCTGAATTCGTAGAACACTAAAACCTAATTCTCACTCAAATCACCCTTCAAAATGTCTGAACTCGATAAGCCTGAAACTTTCTCAATCCATAACAGTGAGGATGAGCAATCAAACCATGAAGATGAAGGAAAAACCGAAACCAGTAACTCCCAAACACAACAACAACCCATCCCTTCCACAACCACAATCTCAAACATAAAACTTCCACTACTGAAGAGAGAAGAATATGATATATGGGCCATGGAGATGGAACATTATCTGGAATACATTGATAGTGATGTATGGAAAGTGATCCAGAAGGGAAATTCTAAGAAGAGAATTTCACAAGGGAATGATGGGCAGCTCAGAATAATGCCACCAGTATCTGCTGAGGAGATTAGGGCTGTGGAGAAGGAAAAGAAGGCCAGAACCTTGCTTCTTATGGCTATTCCTAAGGAGCATCTACAAAGGTTTCATGGCATTCTTGATGCTAAGGAGATGTGGGAAGCTATCAAGAAACGATTTGGAGGTAATGCTAACTCCAAGAAGATGCAAAAGGCTGTTCTTAAACAGCAATTTGAAACATTTAGTGTTTCAAAGACTGAAGGTTTGGAGAAGGGCTATGACAGATTTCAACATCTGTTAACACAATTGGAAGTTCATGGTGCAGCAGTCTCGAATGAGGATGCAAATCACAAATTCCTTAGATCCTTACCATCAGAATGGGGCAATGTATCTGTGGCAATGAGGATTAAGGAGGAAGTAGACTCTATGACACCTGATGACCTTTACAATAATCTCAGGATGTTTGAAAGGGACATCAGTAACAACACTCAGGGTTCAACCAGTTCCTCAAATGTTGCTTTTGTATCTCAAAACAAAAGCAGTACTTACAAGGTTAGATCTGGTGTTAGGTCTGGTAACTATGAAACTCCTTCAAGTGAAAGGTCTGCTTCAAGTTTCACTGATGAGGTGATACATTCTTTCTTTGCCAATCAAACGGAAGATGAAAGCTTTATTAGTGAAGACCTTGAACAAATTAATGATGCTGAAGTTGAGGAGATGGATATAAAATGGCACATTGCCATGGTTGCTTTAAGGGTCAAACGATTTCAGAAGCAATATGGTAGGACTATCAACTTCAACAACAAATCACCAGTGGGATACACAAAGAGGACTGTTGAATGCTACAACTGTCACAAGCATGGGCATTTTTCAAGAGATTGTCCAGAGAAGAAGTCTGCTGATGAGAAAAGAATTGAAGATGGGAAGATGGAAAAGAATCAGATGAGTCTGCTGACAATGGAAGCTGGAGGAGTCAATTGGGGTGAGCATCCAAGAGTAAATGAGGAGTCTGATCATGCTCTCATGGCCATTGGTAATGAGGTATCATTATGCTCTAAATTATGTACTGACTCATATAATCATGTTAAGGCTTTATGTGATGAGCAGCAAGAACAAATAGGTGATCTAGAAGTAAATTTATTAGCACATAAAAATGCTGTGAAAACTTTAGAGGCACAAAAGGTCACCCTTCAAAACCAACATGCTGCTTTAAATGAAAAACTATACTTTCAAGCTAATAAGATATATGAACAAGATGAGAAGCTTAAAAGGTATAGACAATTAGGGCTTAAAATTCAGAAGGAAAGGGATGAGCTGAGAAAAAGGGTAGATCAATGGAACAATTCAAATAAAAACCTGTTTAAGTGTTGGGATTCTCAAATTAAGTCAAATAAAAAATGTGGCTTAGGATATGAGGAAAATGAGAATAGGGATATATTTAAGAATAGAGAAGAGGACTATGCTGATAAACCTTTGTACAATAGGTTTGTTAAGACTGGTGACTTTAAGGGAGTACCACCACCTTTGAGTGATGACTATACTCCTCTTGAAAAAGAAGAGTTGGATGATTCACTCTTTGTGTATGGTAAGAAAGGTCCTCAAGTGTCTGAATCAACTACCTCAGAGGACAAATCTAGTAGATATTCTTCTTGTCAATCCAATGACTCTGAAGGATCTATTGATAATTCCTCTGATCACTCTAAATCTGAGTCAAACAATGAGGAAAAAGAGAATCCTGAACCTAAGGTTGTTAAGAAGTGTGAACCTGTTGTCACTAAACCTTTAGTGACTGAACAAAAGGCTGAAACAGTTAAACCTAGTTGTGTCAATCACATAAAAACTCCTAGGGAATCTGTTAAATTGAATGAGTCACCTAGAAGCAATAGTGTTCACAGAGAAAGTAGGAGTAGTTACAATTATGCTCCTAAAAGATGTTTTGTGTGTGGAAGTTTGAGTCATTTAATAAGAGATTGTGACTTCCATGAAAAGAGAATGAAAAGAGAGGCTGAGCAAAAGAGAATGAATGTAAATAAGGTTAATGGTTCAAATAAACCAGTTTGGAACAATGCTAATAGAGTTAATCATGCTAACCAGTTTGTCCCCAGACCAGTTCAACTAAATAACACTACCAGACCTACCTCCTTTGTTAGTTCTGGTAGACCAAATTTTGGGTCTGGCTACAGAAACATTAATGTGAATAGGCAAAATGTTAATTTTATGAGGCCTAAAGTGAATACTGGTTATGTTAACTCTGTGAGACCTAATGTGAACTCTGGTTTTGTAAGACCCAGGCAACCTTTTCAAAAACCTCAGGTGAATGAAAATTTTCAAAGAAATAATTTTTATAAAGCTCATTCACCTGTGAGAAGACAAGTTGGAAAGCAAACAGCAAAACCTTTAAAGGGAAAAGGGGGTTCTGCTGTTAAGACCTCAGCATGTATGTCTTGGGATTCAAACAAAAATAAATCCATGTATAAATCCCAAAACAACAGTGGATCAGGTTCAATTAAGAAATTCAAGCATATTGATCCACAAGGCGGACCCAAGCCTACTCAGGCCTGGGTTCCTAAGAGAAACTAATTTCTCTTCTTTTTGTGCAGGATCATCCACTTTGCTATATGGAAGATAGAGGAATACTTGACAGTGGATGCTCTGGGCACATGACTGGTAACAAGAACTATCTTAATGATTTTCATGAATTCGAGGGAGGTTCTGTTACTTTTGGAGGAAGCAAGGGTCAGATAACTGGTAAAGGAAGAATCATTGTGGGCAACATAGAATTTGACAATGTATCTTTTGTGAAAGAACTTGGGCAGTTCAACCTTTTCTCAATATCACAGATTTGTGATACTCAGCATAAGGTGCTTTTTACTGAAACTGATTGTCTTGTGTTGACTCCGGACTTTAAAATGCCTGAAGAACATCAAATTCTTCTTAAAGTTCCCAGACAACACAAAATGTACAGTTTTGATATGAAAGCATCTAATTCTGCAAAAGGTGCTACCTGTTTAATTGCAAAAGCTACATTGGATGAATCTAAGTTGTGGCACAGAAGGTTAGGCCATGTGAATTTCAAAAATATGAATAAACTTGTGAAGAATAACCTTGTGAGAGGTTTGCCTTCAAAATTGTTTAAAAATGATCATACCTGTGTGGCTTGCAACAAGGGAAAACAACATAGGGCATCCTGTAAGGTTAAATTAGAAAGATTAATAACTGAACCTTTGCATACCTTACATATGGATCTTTTTGGCCCTACATCTGTCCATAGTATAAATCATGCATGCTATTGCCTTGTCATTACAGATGATTGTACTAGATATTGTTGGGTGTTCTTTATGTCTAGGAAGGATGAAGCTACCCCTTTGATTCAAAATTTCATTAGACAGATTGAAAACCTTATTGATAAACGAGTCAAAATCATTAGGAGTGATAATGGCACTGAATTTAAAAACAAGAGCATGCTAGATTTTTGTGGTAATAAAGGAATTAAACAACAATTCAGTAATGCAAGAACTCCTCAGCAAAATGGAGTTGCAGAGAGAATGAACAGGACACTTATTGAGGCAGCTAGGACTATGCTAGCAGATTCACTTTTACCTACTACATTTTGGGCTGAAGCAGTCAGCAATGCTTGCTACATCTTTAATAGGGTTAGAGTGACCAAGCCTCAAAATAGAACTCCTTATGAGCTTATGTTTGGCCACAAACCAGTTGTTAGCCATATAAGACCTTTTGGGTGTCATGTTACCATTCTTGATACTTTAAGTGTTCTTGGAAAATTTGAAGGAAAGTCTGATGAAGGGTTTTTACTTGGGTATGCATTAAACAGTAAAGCCTTTAGGGTTTACAATCTAGTATCCAAGAAAGTAGAAGAAAATCTGCATGTAAACTTTCTTGAGGAAAAACCCAATGTCAAGGGAATTGGTCATAGGTGGATGTTTGATATTGATTATTTGACTGATTCTATGAATTATGTTCCTGTCTCCAAGGAGAATCAACTTAACCCTATTGCAGGTACCCAAGAGGCTACTAACATTGCAGGTACCAAAGATTCTTCAATTTCAAGGAACATTGATGATATAGCTGAGCTTGTTGTGATTCCATCTACAGAGAACAAGTCTGATGCAGCTGAGGCAGTGATCAAGGATTCTTCACTTCAGAAAACAGACTCTGAAGTTAAGTCTGGCAAAGTCAAATCACCTAGCATGAGCAGTACTTCACTTTTTAAGTCTGGTAGTGATGTTCTACCAGACCTTTCTTCAAATACTGAATGTGCTGATTCTGAGATGCCAGAACTTGAAGTATTTCCTAATCCTAATGAAGGTGTTTTTAATGGGGCTTCCTATGATGATGGAGGTATTATTACTGATTTCAACAATTTACCTACTGAAGTGGAAGTAAGTCCAACTCCCACTCTCAGGATCCACACCATTCATCCCAAAAGCCAAATAATTGGTAACCCCAAGTCTGCTGTTCAAACAAGAAGTAGAGTGCAACATCAGTCTGCTTCTCTTGCACTCATTAGCCTGATCAAGCAACAACAAAGGGTCAACCATAAGGACCAGCAACATTGTTTATTTGCTTGTTTTCTTTCTCAAAGTGAACCCACTACAGTTTCTGAAGCTTTAGGGGAGGAAAGTTGGGTAGAAGCCATGCAAGAAGAGTTGTTGCAGTTCAAGCTACAGAAAGTATGGGTTCTTGTAGACCTACCTAAAGGAGCTAAAGTTATTGGTACTAAATGGGTCTTCAGGAATAAAAGGGATGAAAGAGGGGTGGTTGTAAGGAACAAAGCAAGGTTGGTAGCTCAAGGATACAAACAGGAGGAGGGCATAGATTATGATGAGGTTTTTGCTCCTGTAGCAAGGATTGAAGCTATCAGGTTATTCTTGGCTTATGCATCATATATGGGATTCAAGGTATATCAAATGGATGTCAAAAGTGCTTTCCTTTATGGCACTATTGATGAAGATGTGTATGTACATCAACCTCCTGGCTTTGAGGATCCTGCTAACCCCAATCAAGTGTATAAGGTTATTAAAGCTCTATATGGTCTTCATCAGGCTCCTAGAGCTTGGTATGAAACTCTTTCACAGTTTCTTGAAGAACATGGATACATCAGGGGTGTAATTGACAAGACATTGTTTATCAAGAGAGATCAGAAGGATATTATTCTTGTCCAAATTTATGTGGATGATATCATTTTTGGATCCACAAGAAAGTCTTGGTGTGATGAATTTGAAGGATTAATGAAGAGCAGGTTTGAAATGAGTTCAATGGGAGAGCTTACATTTTTCTTGGGATTGCAAGTTAAGCAAAAGGATGATGGACTTTTTATTTCTCAAGACAAATATGTTGCAGAAATTTTGAAAAAGTTTGAATTCTCAAATGTGAAGGCAGCAGTCACTCCCATGGAGAACAAAGTGCCTTTAACAAAGGATGAAGATGCTGCTGATGTGAATGTGCATCTTTACAGATCCATGATAGGTTCTCTCATGTATCTTACTGCTTCTAGACCTGATATTATGTATGCAGTTTGTATTTGTTCACGTTTTCAGGTTCAACCAAAGACTTCACATCTTCATGCTGTGAAGAGAATCTTTAGGTACTTAAAGGGCAAACCTAATTTGGGCCTTTGGTATCCTAAGGAGTCAGCTTTTGACCTGACAGCTTATTCAGACAGTGACTATGCTGGTGCAAGTCTGGATAGGAAATCAACAACAGGAGGTTGTCAGTTCCTTGGAAGGAGGTTAATATCTTGGCAATGCAAGAAGCAGACGATTGTGGCTAATTCAACTACTGAGGCTGAGTATGTAGCAGCTGCTCATTGCTGTGGACAAGTTTTGTGGATTCAGAATCAGATGCTGGACTATGGTTTGAATTTTATGAATACTGTTATCCACATAGATAATAAGAGTACTATCTGTATTGTTAAGAATCCAGTATATCACTCTAAAACTAAGCATATAGAAATAAGGCATCACTTCATTAGGGATTGCTTTGAAAAGAAGTTGATTAGAGTGGAGAAAATACATACAGATTTTAATGTTGCTGACCTGTTAACTAAGGCATTTGATGGTCCTAGATTCAATTATCTGGTAGTTAACATTGGTATGATGAACCCCTAGTTTGAATTAAGGGGAGGTTTGGCCTAAGGGGAGGTCAAACTGTGAAGTATGTAAAGTATGAATACTTACCAGTATTTAGGTTAATTTTTAAAGTCTTGTAGTTCTGGTTTTAGTTCTGTTAGTGATAAAAAAAAAAAAAAATAAAAAAATAAAAAAAAAAAAAAAAAAAAAAATTTTTGGTTTGTTTTATCTATATCTTTTATTTCTTTTATAGGCAATGCTGGATTAAGTATATTTTCACAAGTTGTTGAGTGAGACTATTGGAACTTCTCACTTGGTGAAGGTGCTTTGCACTAACACATCAAAAGGTTATCAGTCCACCTTGTCTCATCAACACAAGGACTGGCTAATCCTGAGCAAACGGCTAACAGGTAAAGATTGCTCAAATCCGTTTATGGCTGACAATTTGCCAAAAATTGTATGGTATTCAACTCACCATATCTAAGATAAGTGAAGAGTTGGCTAGCCCACAAGGTTATGGCTTGTGGTAAAGGCTGTGGAAAACCATAAATGGTAATCAATTCACCATGATGAGGTGCTTTTCCATCAAAGAATTGACTAGTCCAGAAGCAAACGGCTTTTGGTAAAGACTTAACAAATCCGTTGATAAGCTGATGATTTGCTTAAAATCATATGGTTATCAGTGTACCATGGTCTTACACACCAAAACATTTGGCTACTCCAGTAGTAATGGCTATTGGTAAAGAGACATCAAATCCATTAAATTTCAATGATTCACCTCTCACAGGTGTTAACACACCTGGAAGTGATGAGAATAGCTATGAAACTTAATATGAATTGATGTACATATAGTCATTGTTGCTGTCAAGTCCATATCAGAAGAGCTTATCAAGATTCAAGCTGCTAGAAAGGAACAAGACCTAAATACATTTCAAAGTGTTCAAGATTCAATCCTCAGAAGGCTAAATCAAAAGAACTTGAAGTTCATGATGCATGAAGATCAAGTTAGGGGAGGATTGTTGGGAATTATGATGCATATCAAGAACAGACTTCTTAGGTCTGGTAGTTTACTACTTAGGTCTGGTCGTTTACTGAGTTAGGTCTGTTTGTGTTTTAGGTCTGGTTATGTAATGATTAAGTCTGGTAGTACATATTAAGTCTGGTTGACTTATTAAGTCTGGTCTGGTCGTGAAGATAGGAAAGTTTGTTAGAGATATATTAGGAAAAGATACATTGCGTGTATGTATCTTTATAGAAGATTTGTGTATATCTTCTGTGTCATCTAGGGTTTCCTTGTGTTATAAAAGGATCCCTAAAGGTTGTTAGTTAACGTGTGTGAGTTGTACGAATTGATAATAGTGAATATCAATATACGAAGTTAGTGATATCCCTGCTTGTGTTCTAAATTGTTCTTGTTAAGATTCCGCATTAACATTAACAATCTCTTAGGGTTTCTCACTTAGATTGGTTCGGATTTATCCTAACCATCTACTAGGTATTCAAAACTACTTAGTGATCCATATACAATTTGTGGACCAACCTTTCGACTGTTTTTACACGATTTCGTCTGCTTTTTACGTTTTTGTGCGTTTTTACACGAGCAAAATGAACGAAAACATATAAAAACGAACAAAACGTGTAAACCGGATCAAAACGTTTAAAACAAGACGAAAACATGTAAAACCGGACGAAAATGCGTAAAAACGGACGAAAACGTGTAAAAATGGATGAAGACATATTAAAACAAATGAAAACGTGTAAAAGCGGACAAAAACGTGTTAAAACGAACGAAAACCTAAAAAAAACGGACGACATCGTGTAAAGATGGACGAAAACGTGTAAAAAACTAAAAAAAAAACGAAAGAAAAAGTGCAACAACAAACGAAAACATGTAAAAACGAAAAAAAAACGTATAAACGGATGAAATCGTTTAGAAATAGACAAAAACGTGTAAAAACGGACGAAAACGTGTAAAAACAAACGAAAACGTGTAAAAACGGACGAAAATGTAAAAAACGGACGAATTCGTGTAAAAACGGACAAGAACGTAAGAAAACGGGCAAAAACGTATAAAAACGAATGAATAAGTATGAAAACGTAAAAAAAACCAAATTTTTAGTTAATTAAAAACGGTCGTTAGTATAAAAGGAGTAACTTTGCAAATGTTCGTTAACTAAATGGACTAACCTTGCCACATGATGACTAACAGTTTATAAAGTGTTTCAAGTCGAGATAAATTTTGAAAGTACGTTGGTGTATTTGATAATAAAAAAGTAAGTATTTAAGTTGGTACATTTTTTATGGTAAGTTGTTATTTTGTGTCTTTTACCCGAAAAAGAACGGTACATCCAAAATCCTAATCTATTCTCACTTCCTGACATTCACCCATAAGAAAAAAGATGTCAACTCAAGTTAAAAACTTCTTTCTCGAGAACTCTCCGAACGCCACTTTCATCATGGAATCACCAAAGATAATTCTATCTTGATATTGTTTGTTAAAAACTTCTTTCTCGAGAACTCTCCAAACCACATGGATGTATTTTCATTCAAAACGGTTCCATGTTGCCTCCAGATGTCGACGACCTCTTTCTAGGGGTGTTCATCGGTTCGGTTATCGGGTTATTCGGTTTATTCGGTTCGGTTTGTTCGGTTAATTTTTTTTTCTGGGTCAAACCGAAAACCGAACCGAACCGAATTCAAATTTGATTCAACCGAACCGAAAACCGAACCGAATAACCGAAGACCGAACCTCTATAACCGAAAACCGAACCGAATAACCCGAATTACATAATTTTAATTATTTTTTCATTTAATTATATATATTTTTAGAACAATTTTTTTTTTCAAGATTAAATAATGTTATATTTATACTAAAAAAGAGTTTTAGTGATTATTTTTATATATAAATACATAAAAATATATATATATTTATATATTTTCGGTTTTCGGTTTTCATTGCCAAACCCATATCCAAACCGATAACCGAATATTTAGTTCGGTTCGGTTTTGACAAGTTCGGTTCGGTTACGAATTCGGTTCGATTTTTTTCGGTTCGGTTCGGTTTCGGTTTTCGGTTATTGTGGATATTACCCGATCCGTGAACACCCCTGTTGACTCCAGATGTCGACGACCTCTTTCTATTCCCTTTAATCGTCATCTAATTTTTCCATGTGCGTGTATGTGGGCTTGGTCTTGGGCCATTAAGATTGTTAGGCGGATATATATATGTGAATGGCCCGATAGATTTTTTCTAATTTGTTTGTGACTGTAAGCTTACGCCAAACACTCCATGATCCCTCATATGCCATGGGGGAATGAATTTATGGGCCACATAAATTTGTGTCCAAAATACTTGCTGGCAATTTCGTGTAACAAATGGTTTTTACTTGCCGTTTATAACTATATTATTTTTGCTAGGGATGGTGCTCGAGAACCTATTCAACATCTTATTCATTTATAGCTATGAGTTTAACATTTAATACAATATCGTATTTTTCTATGATATATTAGCTAGGATATATGGAAGACAAATTGTCCTATGCTGATAAGTACCAAAATGAGTTATGAAAATGGAATACGAAATGATAAGCAATTAACCAGCAATCTTAGGGTTTGAAGGTTAAACTCAGCTTGAATTACGAGAGTTTTTATGAAAATGATTACCGATGGAGAGAAAGAAAATCAAGTGATCAAATGACTAACATATGAGATTCTACAACACATTTTAATACTCGAGTTATAATAAATAATAAAAATACAAGAGGACCCACACATTGCATATTTTCCTGTTCGATGAGGAGCTCATCTTTCGTTTGTGTTTTTGGCTCTCCTCACACAGCAACGAAACCACCCCCCCCCCCAATGGGGCCTCACGCATGACTTGATGCAAAAATACCTCCCCCACACTCCATTGGGCGCACTCTTAAGATCAAAATCAACATAAAATGTTATCTTCAAATTTATCCATTGAGATATCCCTTTTTTCTTTAAATACAAACATGCACGCACTTTTAACCGATTAACTATGTATGTAACATTTTGTCTAACCCACAACGAATCTAGTCAAATTTTGGTAGCACTTGACTTGACTCGATCATATTATATTCGGCTCGATAGATTGACCAACCTTCTTGAAGAAAGCTAGAGCTTGCGTTGAGAAAGTTTGAATTCGGCTCGAACTCAACTTGAAAAGCTCGGAAATGACGTGCTTTTTAGCCAACTAAAATTGAAATATAAATAAGATTTGAATTCAAATCAGGCACGACTCGAAAAGCTCGATACACTCTTAAATAAGTATTTTCACTTAGTGTATTTACATATAAGCCCTTCAAATTCATTATATATATAAGCTCAAAAATTTCAACAATAACACGAGAAGAGCTTGTATAAACTCAAGCTCGACTCGTTAAATATTTCGAGTTCATTTTCCGTGCTTGAGCTCAAGGGTTCAACCAAAAGCAATATTGGATAGGAAGCATGGGGGAATTAATAATAAGCAAATGACTTATGTTTTCATTAAATTGGCCGATAAAGGAGTGAGGATTCTTTAAGGGAGACATATCATGAATTGCTTGTCATAGTTCGGGAAACATTGGACCAATTCATGATATATCTCCCAAATAGCTTTTTCGACTCCTTTATCGGCCAATTTAATCAAAACATAAGTCACTTGCTTATTATTAACTCTCCCACGCTTCCTATCCAATATAGCTTTTGGTTGAACCCTTTGAGCTAATGTGAGATCATGTAAAAATCCCTCATAATAAATCTCACTGATTAATGATAATCTCAACTTACGGTTTAATAAAACCCATTTTTATGGGAAAATTTAAACTTTTCTCTTATCGCTATTGTTACCACGATATGTTTATTGCTATATATTAAATAGCAAACGTTACTCGAAACACAATTAAATCACGAGATTTCATTCTCACTAAATTCGAAACCTCACAAATAATAATAATTAGTAATGATAAAATCTCTACCCAAAGATATAAGTACTTCTCCTAATTACCCTTAACTATTTCATTTATTTCACACTAATCTCTATTAAACCCTACATTTATTTCTTTGCAAACTCAATTGGGCCACACTCTTCGTCCAGCCCATCATCACTTCGATCCAAGCCATTGTCCAAGTCCATTTTCAATCCAATGTTTAACTTATGATTTCATGCAAAAGTCGTCCAGCCTCACCTCTTTGAAACACGACTCGATATCTTTCAAATCTTAAACGTAACCCTCGAATATTTTTATACAATCTCCTACACTGACTTTCAATGATAAAGCAAGTAACTATGTCTTGCTAAACCCACTTGGCGCTCACTTCTATTATCAACCGAATATATACATATGCCATCAACTAGAAACAAAATTCAGCAAGGGCAGTAGTAGGCGTATATGACATGCTTAACCCATTTGAGACTCAACTAAAATATCTAGCGAATATATATAAACCAACAACTAGAGACAAGACTCCTTCACTCGTTTAAACACTGCCATACTCAACCAAACTTCACTTCATTGATTCCACAATCCTCTAATGATATTTCTGACAAAAGTTAATGTATAAGACAAGGGTAGTACAGTAGAGAATCATAATGCCTTGTTAACTCTTCCTTTTGGACTCAAATAAGAGATAGTGTATGCCTATGTGTGTTACATATATACTCCATCGACTAGAAACCAAATTTCTACAACTCCCTCCATACTCTTTACAATGATTACTAAGTCATACAAGCTCTTCCATAACTTCTAATAATTACTACAGCCAGAAGCATGCACACAAATGCTGCTCGTACACAGTAAAGAACAAATGATTAAGTTGGGGGCAAAATGGGCAAGCTACGTATGAAATCCCTCTATATATTCTACCTTCTAGCCACTTCACTCTACTCACACCTCACTCATCTCCATCTCACAATCAACCTTAAAAACTCAGAAGCATCTCTTGTTTCACCATGGGAAGCTAATCGAGTTAGAAGGGAATACGTTAAAACGCATTCGAACCCAACCATCTCGCTGCTTGGTTTCTTTGTGTTCTCCTTCGAACCACACAGCTCATCACCACCTTTAAGAAGCATAGTAAGTGCCTTGGAACCTCACTTATCTCAGTTCTCACGTTAAGCTCATAATCTTACACCGCACTTCATGCATTCGAACAAATCATTTATTTTATATAAGCTTTTATTCGAGTAGATTTCATAACTGTCACTGAGGAACAAGTTAAACACCACACTAATACATACTAGCAAATCATGCATGCACTATTTTACTTGTTCCATTCGAACCTACAACTCGACATGTTTATATATCCACTACTAAACTAAACATGCATATTCGCTTAGAACAACCTTCACTAATGACCAGTGTATGATAGAAACACATGCATGCACACTCTCTTTTGTTCACTCGAACGAATAAACATTTATAAAACACACATCAACTTATTTTGGAACTATGTCGAACACTCTTTTGAAAGACTCAATAGTTACCTCACACTCACCACTTTCACATTTAGGTGACTTTCATGCATACATATACTCGAACGTATAAATGTTTTATATTCCATGCACCACGTTAAAACAAGGATAAAGGACTTTATGTAATAATCGACACATTAGGAAGACATGCATGGCATCACCTATTTAGTACTTCACTCGAACGTACCCTTTTGTCTGTTCGCATAATGTTTTAGGATTCATGTTAACCAAAAGGGTGTGACAAGTAACCACTAAGGAAACTTTAGAGATCATCCACGTTTCACTCTTATGCATCACGTTTCATGCAAGCATCGAACAAGTAAATAATTTATATCACACGTACACTATAACAAAAACTGGAAAACACTAAACCACTTTCTAAATAATTTGTATAGTCGAACCCACCCAAGTAGGCTAGAAACCAAGTCCATATCTCGCGATCTAATCGAACGACCACATTCTATTTTACACGACCCATCTCACAACACGACTAGCTATGTTTTTCGTATAAATCTCTTACAAAAATAATCATGATTCGACCCTTTAAACTAGCCTAAGTTGATCGCATAAATCATTTTGAAAAACAATTAGAAACCATCAATGGGCTAAATTTTATAACTCGATTAAGGGCCCAATAGTGTAAAATTAAGCTACTGATCGAATAAGTTAATAAAATAAGCTTCATTTATCTTAAATATAACTTATAAAAAGTCGCACACTTTATCTTTATCATTTTGCCATTTTTGGACTAAAAACGTAACGCGGTTTTAACTATAAGGATTAAAACTGCCAAACTGTGAAACTTGAGGATTGAAACTGTGAAAACAGTTTAGAAAGGACTTAAGTTGACCTTTGAATAAACTCCAAGTCTTATATATACATTTGAACTATTTTTGGAATATTATTAAACTTATATCTAACGAAGGACTAACGACGTAACGCAAATACGGTTAGGGTAAAAAGTATAAAATCGGGAAAGGAAAAGGACCAACTATTTTTCACTTAACATCCTCATTCTCATCACCACATCACCACACATGCATTCATTACATTTTAGTTACATATATTTAACTTTCGTTATCTATTTAACGATTTCATATGCATATCATTTCATCATAATTTGAGGAGATAATACCTCGAGTCAAGTGACATAAGAATCAAGATAATATCATTGTATGATATTATATTGAGGCATTTTAGGCATATCACACTCACATCATCAAATCGTTGTACGATTTCTCACGATCACACTCATCGTTAGTTATAAGTCGAATACTTAGATATTCCTCATATTCAGGTCTCGTATTGAAGACGTTTCCGTGATCGTTTCCATAGATCTTATAATTCTATCTTGTCAGCTACACTCCAGGTGAGTCGTGGCCCCTACTTTTAATATTTGTTTTAATAACTCTTTTGGGGGAGATACATGCTTCAACTGTTTTAAGTATTTTTACTTTGAAAACACTTATGATTTATTCAAAATCATCAACTATGTTTTACATGTTCTTGAATCACTCCTTGACGGGATATAAACTCGTTATATTTGCAAACTACTTGCTTAGCTGAAATGCTATATTTGAAACATAACATTTCCAAACTACTTGTTGTAACAAGATACTGAGACTCATTTTATGCATTCATATAATAGCTGAATGTACTGTTAACTAAACTATGATGTTTATACATCCCAACTGGAAATAATTGCCAAAACTAAAGAACGCATATTCTATGAGAACCCGAACCCTATATTGCCTAAGTTTAGCTATATTGCCATAAAGTCCCTCGATCATGAGCCATTAATCACTGTGGTGAGCGCGAATATAGTGGACAGCTTCGAAACCTGTAAAGGCTGACGACCTATCCCACTAAATACTGGATGGAATGCCGGATGGCTAGTCGTATTTAGTCGCGATACACTATATTCGACACAAATAGGATGAGGCAATCACCTATTATTTAGGGCAAAACCATCAGTAACCCTGATGTGACTTTCGCCGTTGTACGGTACTTTTGTTAACGTTTTGCGCGTCATGAGGCTTAGAGCAATATAACCTTTTGAATATATATATGGCTTCTTATATATATTCGGATACAGCTGTATTTAGTAACGACCACTCCACACTGATAGACATCAGACTTTGAACTATTGTTTTCACTATGTGATTGAAATATGTATCATGTACTTGGAACTTAACTGCTATCATATGTGACTTAGTTGTGTCTTATGATAAAGACAACTCAATGCTTAGCATACCGTACTTTTAAAAGTTGAACTATTATATATAACGTAAACCAGATTCATTTGAAATTGAAACTTATGATCCTCTGAGTTCATAAATGATTTATTCGTGGAATTTTTACTCAATTACAAACTTGCTAGTTACTGCAAGAAGTAATAGTACCTATTTCAACTATCAACTCTTAAATTCAGTGGAAAGAAAGTGATTTTCTATCAAACTCCACGAACTCACCAACCATTGTGTTGACGTTTTAAGCATGTTTATCTCAGGTAATCTATGGAGCAGGACAAGACACGGAGCGGGCATTAAATACTCAGATAATTTAAATGGTGTGAAAATCAAATATGTCATTCTTTTCAAATTACCATACTTTTGTGGGATTTTAAAACATATATTTCAACCTTTAAAATCAAAACTATTATTTCGAATGACATATAACTTTCAAAACGCCTTTTTCAAGCCGTTTTCTAAAATTTTGACATCGATCCTCATTGTAACACCTAATTATTTTCCGCTGCCACAAAACCAAATTTGGGGGTGAACCCTTACAGCTCAAGCACGGAAAATGAACTCGAAATATTTAACGGATCGAGCTTGAGCCTATACAAGTTCTTCTCGTGTTATTGTCGAGCTTTTCGAGCTATATATTATGTATTTTATAGGCTTATATGTAAATACACTAAGCGTAAATACTTATTTACGAGTGTATCGATCTTTTAGAATTGTGCCAGATTCGAATTCAAATCTTATTTATATTTCGATTTTACTTGCCTAAAAAGCACATCATTTCAAATAAATGAGCTTTTCAAGCTGAGTTCAAGCAGAATTCAAACTTTCCCGAAGCAAGCTTGAGCTTTGTTCAAAAAGGTTGGTCAAGCTATCGAGCCGAATATAATATGATCGAGTCAAGTCAAGTGCTACCAAAGTTTGACTAGATTCATTGTGGGTTGGACAAAATGTTACATACATAATTAATCAGTTAAAAGTGTATGCATGTTTGTATTTAAAGAAAAAATTAAGGGAAATATCAATGGATAAATTTGAAAATTAAAGATGACATTTTATGTTGATTTGACCTTAAGACTGCTCCAAATGGGGCGTAAGGGAGGTATTTATGCATCAAGTTACGTGTGAGGCCCTATTGGGGGTGGTTTAGGTGCTGCGTGAGGAGAGCCAAAAACACAAACGAAAGGTGAGCTCCTCATCAAATAGGAAAATGTGCAATGTGTGGGTCCCTTTGTGTTTTCATTATTTATCATTTGATTTGTGTGTGTGTGCGTGTGGTTGTTTGTATACAAGTGTGTATTTTAATTAAAAGTGAGGAAGTTATGACCATTAGGGGTGAAAAGTGACAGGAAGTAAGGGAAAGTAAATGGAGAGAGAAAGCTGATATGGCGCTGAGGTGGAAGGTGAAGTGGTGTGAACATTGGGGGTAGTCTAATAGTTAGCGGTGTTTAATGAATGGTATCATTCTTAGATCGCTATGTACAGTTGGTGTCGTGGGGTGGTGCCATGGGAAAAAGTGGTGCCATCTCATTTTTGCCCATGGAACAAATTTTGGCTATGGCACCAAAACACCCCTCCCTGGCATAACACCAACTTTCTGGTGCCATGGTGAATAATTTTTATTTATTTTTTTACATTTTTTTTTTAAATAAAACAATATATTTAACTAAAATTAAATTTCATTAATAAACAAGTACATAAAATGATAATAGAAATAAAATAATGAAACCGAAAAGAAAAATACAATTTAGTGATTAAGGTTTCATAAGTGCTCGACGATGTCTTGTCGAAGTTTGTTGTGCACTCTTCTATCTCGAAGTTCTTTGGTTTTTCTAATATGTAAGTCGCATTGTTTTTTCAAAGTACGTGGAATGTTCGGTTGTGGAGAAATGAAGAATTCATTAACTCAGTAACCGCGAACTATTGATCTTTTACTATCATGTTATGTAATATTATACAAGAATACATGGTTATTCGTAGCGTGTTGATTTGGTAACCACGTGCAGATTGTTGTATAATCCCTCAACGACCTTGTAGGATTCCGATAGCTCGTTCAATATATTTTCTTGAACTTTCTTGAACTCTTTTAAACATCATTGTTTTTTCTTCTCTTGCAATAGATTATGTTTTAACAAACGTAGACCAGCCAGAATAAATTCCATTGGCTAAAATAGTAATCTTTGTTGTATGTTTTTCCATATACTACAAACGGAGGTTCGATAACTTTATCGGCGAGAAAGTAATCAAATAACGGTGAACCATATAAAACATTTATGTCATTGTTTGCCCCCGGACCAGCGAAATATGCATGCCAAATCCACAAAGTATAATCCGCTGCGGCTTCTAGCATTAGAGTCGGGTATTTATGATCACGTCTTTTGAATTGAGCATATAAGGCCTTTGGACAATTTCTCCATTATCAATGCATACAATCAATACTCCCATGTTCTTTTTCGTTCAATGCATATATTTTTTTCGATATCATCTGAATTAGGCTTTCTTAAAAACTCTTCTACGTATAAAATATATATGCATTTTATGAAGTTTAGTAAACACTCACGTGAACAGCATTCACCAATTTGCAAGTGCTCGTCAAATGCATCGGTAGTTGAACTGTATGCCAATTGGCTTATAGCGGATGTGCATTTCATGATAGGACTAATACTTGCCCGAACCGTACAATCCGTTTGTTTTTTTTAAAAGGAAGTATTCGGGAAGAGGGTCAACATTGTAATTGGTAATGTCATTGACAATTTGTTTAAAAAGTTGAGAAGTCATACGTTACATTCGCCTAAAATTCCACTCCAGGTATTTAGGAGAATTGTTTTCGTCGCCAAAATAGTCGTCTAATAGCCGTTCTTCCGGCTCTTCTCTTTCACATGGTATGTATGTCCTAGTATTATGACCCGAACCCGAACTCCCATATTCTGGATTATACAAAGCTAAAAATTGTTCTTAAGCTTCAAAACCCCGCATATATCGCTCCGGCCCGTCTTGAAAATAAATATCGTTATGATCAAAGTTGGGACCATCGTTGTTGGGATTCATAGTGGTTTTTGAAGAAAAAAAAAAAAGTATTGTTTTAGGTGTTGAGAGGTAAATAATAGTGGAAGTGTATATAAAAATTAGAAGAATAATAGGGTATTTATAGAATTTTTAAAGGGGTAAAATCTGAAAAACGTGGAGTTTTATTATAAAAAAAGAAAAAAAAAAGGGCCACAAACACCCCTCCAACGGCTATTTTTTGTTTCCACCCGTTTTCCGATGTTCCATTTAAAAAAAAGAAAAAAAATTAGAACAACCTTTGGCGTGAGCTAGTGGCTACGATGCCACAACCTACCTGCCCAACCACGGTGTGGTTCCTCGCGACATCGGTCATGGCTTGAGCCATCAGCCACTGTAACGAGACTCTTAATGTTTTAACTATGTTGTACAGTATATCAGATAATAAGCCGACCGAGTCCAACTAAATTTTGACTCAATTCGATGTTAGATTGGACAAGTACGTGTGTTTTTTTAGGAAAGCATCTAAAAGCGCGCGTGTGTTTTTACTAAAGAGAAAGAGGGAATCTCAATGGATAAATTTAAAAGTGCGTGTATTTTTTGTCCAAGCGTTCGTTAGGATGGTGGCAGTCATGCTTCCCAAAAAACCTATACCTCTCAAATCCACCAATAATATCATTCCACCTCATTCATACTTTTTTCATACCTCCCAACCATTTTTTAGTGGCAACCATGCCTTTTTCATACCTCCCAACTAATTTTATTTTTTTATTTTTTATTTTCATAAATTATATTAAACAATTTAATAAAAACATAATATTTCATTAATAATTAAAATAACATTACATAATACTTGGAAAAAAAAATACATAATTATATCTAAAAATCGGTAGGCCATCCATATTTCTCCGCGTACTCACGTTTTTTGGCAATAGCGATTTCTCGCATAACCGGATTGGTTATGTGTTCGTGCGGCTCGTTATAGAATTTCATCGCCCGAAGCATAGCCTTTTCGTTAGCATTAGCGACTTGAACATCTTCATCTAGTATATAATTAGAACATATAAAATTATAACGTATAAAAAAATTATAACAAGTAAAATTATAACGTATAAAAAAATTATAACAAGTAAAATTATAACGTATAAAAATAAAATATATACCAATTTGAGTTTGTGGTTGCGTTTCGGGAACAATCTCAACATCATCATCGTCTTGATCATATAGAGGTAGTTCGCGTTCCACACTTGGTTCACAATGCGAAGGACCTTCACGGTAGTCACCAAACGGGTTGAAGTCACTCGTCATTGATATATTATATTGGCTTGGGTTCATCGGTGGTGGAGGTTGGGTATAATATTGTTGTTGAAGGTATTGTGGATTCATCGGTGGTGGAGGTTGGGGATAGTAGGCCGATTGAGAGTATTGTTGATTCATTGGTGAAACTTGCGGACGAAAGCCCCGACCACGACCTCTTGTTGACGATGAAACACCTCTTGATTTTCTTTGATCCATGCTACAATTTTTTTTTTAAAGTATGAGATATAGAAGGATATATTTGAATTGGTTAAATGGTAAAGTCTAGTATATATAGGAGCTTTTTTTTTTTGCCCAACGCTCCTCCCAAACGGTTATATTTTTTCCAACGTTCGAATTAATAAATGTAGCATGCCGTTGAATCATCAAATGCCGCCCAACTATGCCGCCCAGCCAAACCGCCTAGGTGGCAGCGATGTTCACCGCCGGTTTGAGCCATGCCGATGGCCAAACCGCTTCCACTGCCACCATCTGTCGGTTTTCAGTCACAACCAACAACCCAAGAACTAGAACGGAATAATCCCGATCATGAAGATGACACACAGCAATATTGACAGAAGAAGAAGAGAAGCTTTGCACAAGTAAGTACCCTAATCGACTTTGATTAGTATTGAAAGAATGATGTACTTACTTGTGCAAAGCTTCTCTTCTTCTTCTGTCAATATTGCTGTGTGTCATCTTCATGATCGGGATTATTCCGTTCTAGTTCTTGGGTTGTTGGTTGTGACTGAAAACCGACAAGTGGTATCAAAGCCAGGTTGGAGACTGAACAAGAGCTAGGTTCGATCATCTTGAAGGTTCTTGAGTTCGGTTCAGAATTACAAGAAGGAACAGCAGGTTGGCGTCGACAGTTAGGGTTCTTGAAGCTCGGTTTTTCTTGTCGAGGTGTTACGACAAAAGGAGGTTCAAGGGTTTTGTTGGTTTTCCGGTTTATCGAAGATCTACAGGTTATTGTCTGTCCATTTTTTTTTTTTTTTTTTTTTTTTTTTGTGTGGTCGACGATATAAACCTGGAAGGAGAGAAGATAAGGTTGTCTGTACTTCAAATAGTTCAATTGGTATTGAAGATAAGGCAAGTGGGGCTGGTATAATATTATTATACGAAGTATATTATACTAGTTAGTATTATTATTATTCAAACACAGACTTTAATAATTTTTTGCACAAGGGACTTTGTTAGTTTGTGATTGTGAGGGTTTTTCACAAGGTTTAACAAATTAATAAAGGGATTAAAGAATGACGGGAGCCAAGTTTGAGATCGAGAAATTCGATGGAACTGGTGATTTCGGGTTATGGAGAGTCAAGATGCGTGCTTTATTAATCCAACATGGATGTGAAGCAGCTCTGGAGGTTTTACCCGCAAATATGGATGCTACAGCGAAAGCTGAGCTAAACAAGAAAGCTCACAGTGCCATGATTTTGTGTTTAGGTAACAAGGTACTGAGAGAGGTTACCGGGGAGACGACTGCAGCGGGGGTTTGGTCCAAGCTTGAGACTTTGTACATGACAAAGTCCTTGGCCAACAAGTTGTTCCTGAAGAAGAAGTTGTATACATTCTACATGCCGGCTGGACGTACGATTTCCGAGCATATAGATGAGTTCAACAAAATCGTTCTTGATTTAGCAAATATTGAGGTAAAATTCGAGGATGAAGATCTTGCTTTATTATTACTCACTTCTTTACCAGCATCATACGAACACTTTGTGGATACCTTGCTTTATGGACGGGAAGCTTTGACTTTGGAGGATGTGATGGCCACACTGAATTCAAAGGAAATCAAAGAAAGGTCTAAGGCGAAGGGGGATGATGGTGAAGGGTTATATGTGAGGGGAAGAACTGATCGCAGGAATTCGCATCAGTCTAGGGGAAAGTCAAGATCAAAGTCTCGAGGTGGAAGACTCAAGTGCTATATTTGCCAGTCTGAGGAGCACTTGAAGAGAAACTGTCCAAAGAATAATCGCAAGAAGTCAAATGGTTTCGTCAAGAAAGATGATCAGCCAAGCTCCAGTGGTTCGATTTATGACGGTTCTGAGGTGATGATGGTTATGAGTGCAGAGGATCTGCTAGATTGGATCATGGATTCAGGAGGTTCATACCACATGACACCCAGGTTAGATTTATTTTTTGATTTTCTGGAATGCGATGGGGGCAGGGTACTGTTGGGTGACAACAGGGAGTGCAAGATCAGAGGTATTGGCAAGGTAAGGGTACAACTGAAAGATGGGTCAAGTTTTGTGTTACACAATGTCAGGTATATTCCTGAATTGAAAAGAAACTTGATATCACTGGGAACTCTTGAAAAAGAGGGATATACCGTAAAAATGCAGTCGGGCAAAATCAAGGTGATTAATGGTTCCAGGGTTATTTTATCTGGAACCCGAAGGGATAATTGCGTATACTCTTTGGATGGCCATGCAGTGGCGGGTGAGCTTAATGCTAGTGTTGAAGAAAAAGACAGTCTTGCGCAGGTTTGGCACAAAAGACTGGGACATATCAGTGAGGCGGGACTTCAGGTGCTAGAAAAGCAGGAGCTGTTTGGAAAGAAGAGTCTAGGTAAGCTTGATTTTTGTGAGAATTGTGTTCTGGGAAAGTCACATCGAGTCAGTTTCGGTGTAGGAAGGCACAATACTCAGGGAGTGATAGACTATGTTCATTCAGACTTATGGGGTCCGTCTCAGGTGGAATCATTGGGAGGTAAGAGGTATTTCTTATTTATTGTTGATGATTATTCCAGGAGGGTATGGGTTTATATTCTCAGGTTCAAACACGAAGCATTTGGAAAGTTCAAAGAGTGGAAGCAGTTAGTAGAAAATCAGACTGGAAGGACGGTTAAGAAGCTTAGGACAGATAATGGTCTTGAGTTCTGTAACCGGGAGTTTGAACAGTTGTGCACAGAGAGTGGGATTGCTAGACATTTGACAGTTGCCGGGACGCCGCAGCAGAATGGATTAGCAGAACGGATGAATAGAACTCTCATGGATAAGGTACGCTGTTTATTAATTCAATCTGGATTGCCCAAGACCTTCTGGGCGGAAGCGACATGTACGGCCGCATATCTTATCAATAGGTCACCATCGACAGCGATTGAGAAAAAGACACCTATGGAGATGTGGTCGGGACATCCAAGTGATTATGGGATGTTGAGGATTTTCGGCTGTGTCGCATATTCACACGTTAAACAAGGTAAGCTCGAGCCGAGAGCGGTAAAATGCGTTCTTTTGGGGTATCCTGAAGGTGTGAAGGGGTACAGGCTATATAGGCTTGATAATGAATCACCTAAAATAGTCACTAGCAGGAACGTGGTCTTCAATGAAAGTGTCATGTACAAAGACACATTGAAGGATTCTGGTGCAGGTACTGATAAGTCTGTTGAGGAATTACAGGTTGAGGTGGAACTGCAAAGGTTAAATAATCATTCGCTTGAGGAAAATCAGACAGATGATCAGGAAGATGGCGATGATGAAGATGTAGGGGATCAGGATCATGATCAAACACCGGGTCTCACAGATTATCAGTTGGTTCGGGATAGAGAGCCAAGGACAAGAACGAAACCTTTGAGGTTTCGAGATGAGAGTAATATGGCTGCTTACGCGTTTGCTGCAGCAGAGGAAGAAGATACTCATGAACCATTGACATACCAGGAGGCAGTTGCTTGTGAAGATAGTTCTAAGTGGAAAGCTGCTATGGATGAAGAGATGGATTCTCTGAGGAAGAATAAGACCTATGAGTTAGTAGATCATCCAGCTGGGCAAAAGCTGGTGAGCTGCAAATGGCTGTTCAAGATAAAGGAAGGGATTAAAGGTGTTCAAAAGCCTAGGTACAAGGCAAGGTTGGTGGCTCGTGGATTCACACAGAGGGCAGGTATTGACTATAATGAAGTATTTTCACCGGTAGTTCGACACACATCTATTCGGGTTATACTTGCATTAACTGCGTGTAGAGATTATGAGCTGGAGCAGCTTGATGTAAAGACGGCATTTTTACATGGGAATCTTGAAGAAGTGATCTACATGAGGCAGCCACCGGGATATGAACAAGGTAACAAGGTATGTTTGTTAAAGAAATCTCTTTATGGTTTGAAGCAGTCACCTAGGCAATGGTATAGGAGGTTTGATGAGTACATGCTGAGCAACGAGTTTAAGCGTAGCAGTTACGACAGCTGCGTATATTACAGGAGTTATGCACCAGGTGAGTATATCTATCTACTGTTATATGTAGACGATATGCTGATTGCTTGTAAAAGCAAGGCTGAGATTGGGTCTATCAAGTCTTTGCTTAATAAGGAGTTTGACATGAAAGAACTCGGGGAAGCAAAGAAGATTCTTGGTATGGAGATCATCAGGGATCGGAGTCGCAAGATTCTGAGGGTGTCACAATCCGGGTATGTTTCTAAGATTTTAAATAATTTTAGAATAGACAATGGGAAATCGGTTCAGATGCCATTGGGTGGGCACTTCAAGCTGTCGTTGAAGGATTGTCCGGTTAGGGATTGTGATGTTGAAAGGATGAGTAAGGTGCCGTATTCAAATGCGGTTGGGAGCTTAATGTACTTGATGGTGTGCACGAGGCCAGACATAGCGTATGCAGTAAGTGTTGTTAGCAGATATTTGGCGAATCCAGGTAAAAATCATTGGGAAGCAGTGAAGTGGATTTTGAAATATTTGCGGGGTACTGCAAACGTGGGTTTGGTGTTTGGGACAAATCATGGCAACCATGTGGACGTAACAGGTTTTGTTGATTCAGACTACGCAAAGGATCCGGATAAAGGTAGGTCGATCACAGGTTACGCGTTTTTAGTACAGGGATGTGTTGTAAGCTGGAAGGCAACGCTACAACACGTGGTGGCTCTTTCAACTACAGAGGCGGAGTATATGGCCCTTACGGAGGCTGTGAAGGAAGCTATTTGGCTAAGGGGACTCTTGGAAGAGTTGGGCGTGGAGCTTAACACTGTGGCAGTTAATTGTGATAATCAAGGCGCGATTCACTTATCGCGGAATCATGTTTTTCATGAAAGGACTAAGCACATCAATGTGCGTTATCACTTTATCAGAGAGGTCTTGGAAGCAAAGACGGTTGAAGTTCTGAAAGTGGGTACTGAACACAATGCTGCGGATGCCTTGACGAAGGTGGTATCTGGACACAAGTTTCAACACTGCTTGGAGTTGCTGAGCGTTGGTATAGGCTAATATAAAGCCTAAGGTGGAAATTGTTATGTTTAGTCTTTATATTAGCATTATTGTTAAGTCTAGGGGTCATAGTGTTTATTCTAATAAGTATTAGCCGAATACAACTAGTTTCCTTATTTTGGTCTTGTTTTACAGCCGACATACAAGGCGGTTTGTTTTAGGATTAAGCAAATCCTAAAACAAACCGCCTTGTATGTCGGCTGTAAAACAAGACCAAAATAAGGAAACTAGTTGTATTCGGCTAATACTTATTAGAATAAACACTATGACCCCTAGACTTAACAATAATGCTAATATAAAGACTAAACATAACAATAAATAGAGATGAGAGGGAATCCTAAAACAAACCGCCTTGTATGTCGGCTGTAAAACAAGACCAAAATAAGGAAACTAGTTGTATTCGGCTAATACTTATTAGAATAAACACTATGACCCCTAGACTTAACAATAATGCTAATATAAAGACTAAACATAACACCATCTTTGTCTATTTTCCCTTCGTTATTATCTTTGCCTTCTCTATGTTGCCAATCACTTCCATGGTTCCACCGTCGCCCATTAATCCATCATATGTATATATGCAATTGACATATTTAATTATTTATCTTTTTCCACATGAATATGTTATATCACTAAGTTTTTACGTAAAAGTAAACACGAGACAGGAAGCCAACCTATATAGCTTCTTTTTAATTTGCTTGAGGAGATTTTAAGTGAAAGCAAAATGTTAATAAATCACTTGGGAGCAACAAGTATAAAACCAGAAAGATGCTTGTAAAATTGTGACTTTCTTCGTTTTGGAAAATCTTGATAAATAGAGTTGCTATCTTGTGCAAAACTAGATAGAAGTGGATGGAATGAAACTTGTAGCTTATATATTGCAGAGTTGTATGCGATCGTATAATATACAGTTAAACGTTTAATTCAATACGAGCATATTATTATTTTAGATCGTAAAGACAACTTGAAGTTGTGGCGAAATTAATTCGGTCGGAAAGAAGTGATAGTTAAATAGGAAGCTCATTGGGAAAGAGTGATATAGTGAAATTCAGGACGTCAATGGAAGTGTGGCGAACATGAAACAAGTGAACACTTATGGGCTTATGGCAGGTAAAAATAAATGCTTTTCCTGCAAGTTATAAGAAGAGATGTCAAATGATGGACTAAATATAAGGGAGGGCATAATAGTTATTCATCATTTTGTTTACGTGTATCAATCATATTTTATGTGGACCTATCAATTCCCTTTATTTTATGTTGATTCAATCTGAATACTTTAGTAGTGTTTAATGAATTATATCGTTTTCAACATTTTACCTATGTTGTATATTATAATTAGATTAGATAATTAGCCCAGCAGCATGACATAATAGTTTACAGGAAGTGGGTCAAAATAAATTTTCGCATTTCATTTAAAATTATTGTCAATACGCATTAAGATTTACTATATTCATTTGAATGTGATCGCTTAAATGGTTGTGTTATTTCTTACTGTTTTGAAGAACGTTTCTTGGTCTAAAATAAATATTCACTTTTAAATTGAATAAAGTTTTAATAGTTTTCACTAACTATATTTTTACCTTAAATATCATAGGCGGCTCTTGGGTGGGCCGGGGAGGCCAACCGGCCAGGGCCTGTTTTATGCGAGGGCCCATTTAAAAAAAAAATAAAATCCTGTATATATATATTATATGTATTTTTTTAAATAGGTATTAAATATTTAAACTTGGGCCCAATTAAATTCCAATCTTATAACTAAACCTATAACCCATAATAAATTTATAAGCCCAATAAGGGTCTAAGGGGCACATTTTTCAACGGCCCGGACAGGGCCCGTAAATCCTCAGAGACGCCCCTGTATATTTTTACCTTAAATATCATTCACACTCACTAAAATATGTTTTGATTGGTTGAAAAAAAAAGTGAAAATTTATTTTAAAACAATTGAAAATAAAAAAATAAACATTTATTTTGAGACGATATCAAGATGCATGCTTTGGTTTGGTGTCACGGTGACAAGAGATTAAATACCCAAAATAGATAAAGTAAAATCGATGAAAAGACTCAAAAATAAGTTGTAAAGAAAAAATTATAAATATAATGTAGGAAAATTGTCTTGGTGCTGAATATATATATTACGGCCAAGTTGCAATGAATATTGCTGACTATGCCTAGGACAATTTGTCCAAACCACATCAGATTTGCATTCTTACCTGCACCTTTCATGCCCCCACCCCACCCACCCTACCTCCTGTATGTTTAAATGTTCAGGCACCCCACACCACAAGCAAAGAGATAGAATTGGTGTTGTGTATTTAAGTAGCCAAAGTTGATCTCACACTTTGAATGCTCACATTCAATTAAAGGGGAGGGTGTACTTTGTAACATACAACTTCGCTTTGGAAAAAATATAATGGGTGAAGAAGTTAGTCCCATTTCTATGTTCCTATACATATAGTGCATAAATTAACGAGACACTTATATATCACTATAATTTTTATAATCAATTGCAGGAGAAGAAAGAAGAGAACAGAGAAGGAGAGGAAAAGAAGGAAGAGGTGCCTCAAGATGTTGTGTTGAAGGTCGATATGCATTGTGGAGCTTGTGCTAGAAAAGTTGCAAGATCCTTAAAAGGATTTCAAGGCATGTTTTAATTGACGTACTTTACATAATCATACTTTACCACTTACAAATATATAGTTTAAATAGCTACTCCCACCTTTTATAATAAGTGTACGGCGCTATAGTTTTGGAACACAATCAATAAGCTTTACCAGCTTACTTAGAAATTTTATGCTTTGGTTAAGTTTTGGAAATGAATATTGTAGCAAATTAAAATAGTAATATAAACACTAGTATCTGACGGAGGGAGTGAGTATTTACTAGGTGTCTTTACGTTTGACTAGTATTAATTTGTGGAATCTTTATGTGCACAAATTCTAATCTTTTTTAGGGTTCTATTATAGAAAACCCGGGGTCCGTCTATTTTAGTCAAAATATACAAGTTTTAAAGCAGACAGTACAGACGGCGGCAGCAGTGCAAAAGTCAACACCCACCCTACAGGGGGTCAGGATAAGATGGGCCATCTTTTTAGCCTTGACTCATCTTATCCTAACCGTGTTGACTTTTGCCTGCTGCCGCCGCCTGTATTGTCTGCTTTAAAACTTGTACATTTTGACCAAAATAAGCGGCCCTCATATAGGGTTTCCTATAATAGAGGCCTTTAGCCTTTTAGCTTTTAAGTGGTACGTACTTGGTATATCTCTTACATAAAATGAGTTGGTTAACATTGAAAACTGTTGTACTTTGAACTGTTTTTGGAATATTTACCTAAAGGCTTACTTTATTTGTTTTGGCAAAAAATTGTTAGTACATAGTTATATTAGTTAATCATTAGTTGGATTATGAAATCATGAACAGGTGTTGAAGAAGTCTCGACGGATCATAAAGCGAGTAAGGTAGTAGTGAATGGAAAGGAATTAGACCCGATAAAAGTTAGTGAAAGGATACAAAAGAAAACTGGTCGAAAAGTTGAAATAATATCTCCGTTACCGAAATCCCCCGAGGCCGAGCCTGAAAAGAAACAAGAACCAGAACCTCCAAAGGAAGAAAAGAAAGAAGAGGTTATTCTTGCATAACTTGAAGCATTTTATATTCTAGATTATCTATCATTTAAAGTTTTTAACTAAAGTAAACTTATTAAAAGTGGGTTCAAACTGTACCACATGAAACTTAAATTTACTGGGATCGTTACATAGGAACTTAGGCTGCCCACACTCATGCTTTTGCAATCGGTCGATCTCCAAAAATAAGCCAAAGCGACCCAAGGTCACTTGAGTGTGGAAGAAGGGTCGGTCACATTTTATTTGCAATATCGATCACTTTTTCGACCGATTGTGAAGAAGGAACATGCAAAAAAAATCCCACTTTTCCAAACGGTTTAATTCAACATTTAATTAAAAAAAAAAAAAAAAATTTTTTTCAATCTTATAAATACCTACCTCAAACACACATTCAAACACACAATTTCAAACACAAATCAAATTCAACTTCTCATCCATAAACCATTTTAAACACACCTCAAATTCAACTTCCGACGATGAGCAATTATTCTACGTCTTATGAGCAATTATTTGGTTCTTCGTCTTCCGACGATGAGGAAGTTGAGAGTCAGTTTCTTGAGTTCACGAACTATTGTTGGAACGCTTACCAGGCATCACAGCCAAAAGCTTCACGAAGGTACATACGCAGGGATCATGAGGGTGCTCATAATCGTTTAGTGGCGGCATACTTCTCCGAAAACCCGCAGTTCGACGCAAGAACATTCTCTCGACGATTCCGAATGAGCCGAGAACTTTTCACACAAATTGTTCGAGAGGTAACCGATCATTCTCCTTATTTTCAACAAACTGTTGATGCTACGGGCGCAATTAGTATTAGCCCATTAGTCAAGTGTACTGCGGCAATTCGTCAATTGGGATACGGGGCCGTTCCTGATTCTCTTGACGAGAATCTGGCAATAGCTGCAACAACATCCCGTAAATGTCTCCGTTTGTTTTGCACGGCTATCATCGAGTTATACGCTGCTGAGTATTTGCGAAAGCCCACGTATACTGATCTTGAAAGATTATATGCTCATCACGAGCATAAGCATGGGTTTCCTGGGATGATGGGAATCATTGATTGTACAAGTTGGGAGTGGGAGAATTGCCCAAATTCTTTGAGAGGTCAATATGCTAGGGGTGATCATGGGCCACATCCATTCATTTTATTGGGAGCCGTCGCCTCCCAAGATTTATGGATTTGGCATGCGTTCTTTGGTGTCTCCGGTATGAATAACGACGTAAACGTTTTACGTCGTTCACCAGTTTTCAATGACATCAAATCTGGGAGAGCACCAGACCTTGAATTCGAGGCTAACGATGTAGAATATAAAAGGGGATATTATCTTACTAACGGGATATATCCACAATGGTCTGTGCTTATTAAGTCCATTTCAAATCCTCCCACAGGTGATGAAAAAAGAACATTGTACAAGAGGAAGCACGAAGCAGCAAGGAAAGATGTGGAACGGGCTTTTGGTGTGTTGAAGAAAAAGTGGAAAATGCTTAAAGTTCCAGCTCGAGGGCTCTACAAAAACGATCTCCGGGATATTATGTATACATGTATCATATTACATAATATGATCATTCGACACAAGGGAAGAGCGATATGTCCTACATGGTTCGAAGGTGAGGGCCATCAGGATCACGATCCCTTAAGAACGCATGAAGAATCGTTAGTAGTTACCCAGGAGATTGTAGACTCATCAACTCATATAAACTTAAAATCTGATTTGGTTGAACACATTTGGAGAAATCGTAGAAATTAAGTCAATCAAGAGAATGAAAACGAAGACGGTAGTGATGGTGACGATGAGGAAGACGATGAAGAGTTCTTGTAATGTCTTTTTTTTTTTTTTTTTGTTATTTGAATAATTCCGTATTGTAATGTTTTTAATTCCGTATTGTAATGTTTTTATTATTAATGAATTTTAAGTTTATTTTAAATGTTTGATAAAAAAAATAAAAAAAAAATCGGGTCACTGAGTGTGGCAGGTCGGTCGCTTCTGGTCGCCGGAAAAAGAAAGCTGACGTGGCAACCGATGACCTAGGTCGCTTCGGGTCATGAGTGTGTCCAGCCTTATGATGACTGGCACTACATTTGTATCTGTGGTGAATTGAAAGCTACACAACAAAGTGATGTGATAGTATTAATAGAAAGATGACACCCACAACTCACTACTGTGGCACACTTATCTATGTGAAATGATTTGTAAAGATCTTCTTTTAACTCCTTCTTCAACTAATAAAAGATAATAACACGGATCAAATAATTTATTTTGTTTTGCATTATTTCAAAATAGTTAGGGTTTTGATTGAACTTTCAACTCACTGTGTCCTTTGCCCATGTGGATATGTTAGAAACCCTTAAAACATTTGTGAAAACTGGTATAATCATAAGCATTTTATGTGCAAAATTCACTATTTGATGCATGAAGTTCATGCACCGGATTGCATTGTAGGGAAAACTGTTGTTTAAAAGATAACACACAAGCTTGTGCTTGCACGCAAGGTTTTCAAGATCGGGATTCTACATAAGATCGATTTCGTCTTTGCAAGATCGAGATCGTAAAATCGGATCGGAATCTTAAGATCCTACCATAATGTCATTTTTTAGTAGCATTTGTAATATTATACAAATTTATAAATTATTATATGTCATAAACATAAAATTATATAAATGTTTCATAAAAATGTTGTCCTAAATTATGATTATGAAATGTATAAGAAGATTAACATGTTAGATCTTAAGATCCTATGGTCAAGATCGGGATTCTATAAGATCTTAAGCTTTCAAATATCTTATGTAAGTTCTGGATCTTTTTTGCTTTGCAGTATCGTAAAATCGTAAGATCCTGATATCAGGATCGAGATCCTGACAACCATGATTGTACGTATAATGTTGGACCAGCTGATGTTTACTTTGTTCATGTGTTTGATACCAACTTGCACCCACATTTTTGGATGCATCCTTCTTGGACTATACATGTATTTTCCATGTGAATCTATCTTCGGTTCAACGATCCATCACTGACCAGCTGACCCCACAACATGATCACACATAGTTCAATGAAGTTGCTAAATTTGAATTCTGTTAATGACTAGTTTTAGAATCTTATTAACTTGACAATTATGTTTTATATTTTTTAAGCCACCACTTGTCATAACGGTCGTGCTGAAAATGTCAATGCATTGTGACGCTTGTGCTCAAGATTTACAAAGACGGATTCGGAAGATCCCAGGTTATAAACATACCGATTCCAAAGATTTTGTAAATGCTGTAAAAATTTAACTAGATTATTTACAGTTAATTATGTATTGAAATTTTAATCAGGTGTTGAGTCAGTGAAGGCGGAGTTAGCGAATGAACGAGTGGTGGTGACAGGTGTGCTTGAGCCCGAGAATTTAGTGAATGACGTCTACAAAAGAACCCGAAAGCAAGCTTTTATAGTGTTAAAAGAAGAAGAAAAGAAAAAAGAGGATAAGAAAGAAGACGAGAAGAAAGAAGAAAAAAAGGAGGAAGCCGCGGAAACAAAGACCGAAGATCCGAATACAGAAATTAGAAAGAGCGAATTTTGGCCGTCGAAGTACTATATGGACTATTCTTATGCACCTCATATCTTCAGCGATGAGAACCCCAATGCTTGTTCAGTAATGTAACAGCACAAAGATTCATCTGTAATGGCAAGATATTATGTGCTCTAGCTTCCTAGTTATGATTTTGTAACTATTATAAGTAACGCGCGATTGTACTTTGATTGATAGTCGTCGTTCAATAAATGTTTCAAGGTATGTATGGTATTTGACCCTCCTTATATAATATTTCAAGTTATAAGCAAGATGGTGGAAATTTAGTTTAGTTGAGGGTTTCAGGTCATATTTGATAATGGGCTTGGAGGTACGGAGTGTACACCAATCATTTCTCTGACCTCCCTGACTCTGATAGTGGTAAAGTGTGATTCAATGACGATGTTCAGAGACTATACTCTTCGGTGAGTGTAACTCTGAAGGTATTCATCAGGTTGATGAGTTCAACTTCATACTCTTAGAATAGTAGGCTGAAGGATCTCATCAGGGAGTAGACTCTTCAGAGAGTTCATCTCTTCAGCGAGCGAACTTTTCATTGTGCTAACTAACTCTTTCAGGGAGCATGTTCATCAGCGACTAAACAAGTTGGGACTGAACTCAAACTTACTTGTAACGGCTTTGACCTAAAGGGCAGTTATAACTGCAACTTAATGATCATGTTTAACGATCATGTAACCACTATTTTCTATAACGGATGAACATTATAGCGCTAATAATGGGCCGGTTAATTATCACAATTCCATTATTGGGCTTTGAGTTTTCCTATAAATAGCAATACACAAATGCATGGAAATATATAACAAAACCTAAACACCTAAAAGCGAAAGGGTTCTTGCTTTGTGCCTAAAACAAGAACAAACACTTGGTCTTTTCCCAATGATATATTCATGTAACCCAAGAAAGGGTCGAATAGTTTCTTTTGGAAAGTGATTACACGATTCTAAGTGATATCCAAATTGATTACTTATGCCCAACTTGAAAATCCACCAACAATTAAAGGAAACTATTTTGTGATAATCAATGGTTGCTGCAATGAAGCATATGGCTGCTAACTTCTCCAAACTAGAAAAGTTTGAAAAGGTTGATTTTAGGAGATGGCAAAAGAAGATGCACTTCTTCTTGTCAAGCATGAGTGTGGTGTATGTTCTGAGCACACCAATTCCTGATGATGGGGATGATGCAAATGTGGAAGAGATAAGAAAAAGGAGAAAATGGGAGAATGTTGAATACATTTGTAGAGGTTTAATCCTCAATGGTATGCCTGGCCCTCTTTTTGATATTTACCAGAATATTGAATCTGCAAAAGAACTATATGATTCTTTAGAGGCCAAGTATATGGCTGAGGATACCTCTAGCAAGAAGTTCCTTGTGAGTAATTTTACTAATTACAAAATGGTTGATTCTAGACTTGTCATGGAACAATACAAAGAACTTCTTGGTATACTTGGTCGGTCCACACAACACAATATGTACATGGATGAGGCTATTTTAATCTCTTGTGTCATTGACAAACTTCTACCTTCTTGGAAAGATTTCAAGCATACCTTGAAACATAAGAAGAAGGAATTAACTCTTGTTGAGTTGGGCAGTCATCTGCGTATTGAATCCCTTAGGGCGCAGGATAATGACAAGCCAAAGAGCAACAATGTTGGTGGTCCTTCAGTTGTCAATATGGCGGATCATAACAACTCCACCAGATACAATGATAATAAGGGAAAACGTAAGCATCGAGATAACACCAAATCTGATCCTAACAAGAAGTCAAAATTGACTTGTTAGAAGTGTCGGAAACCTGGACACTTGAAAAAGGATTGCAAAGGTGTTAAAGTTGGTAATAAAACCAATGGTTTAGGCACAAGTGTTTCAGGGAGTGGTTCAACCAACCCTTTGAAAGGATTGCAAAGGTGAATAAGGATTGAAAAGGTGTTAAAGGCCAGAATATGTTTAATAAGTCTTTTTAGATTTACTATATTACATATATATCTGAAGCATACTTTGTGCAGGATGATGATGTTGCATGGTGGGTTGACATTGGTGCTACTATCCATGTGTGTAAAGATAGATGTTGGTTCAAGACTTACAAGTCGCTGAATGATGGTTCTATTCTTCATATAAGAAATGAGTCAACTGGTGCATGGACAAGGTTGTGTTGATTTAAGATTTAGTTTTGGAAAATTTTATTCTTTGTTAAATGTTTTGCATGTTCCTTAGATTAGAAAGAATTTGGTTTCAAGTAGTATATTGAAAAATTGTGGTTATAAACAAGTTATTAAATATGATAAATTTGTTTTGTCTAAATATGAAATGTTTATTGGTTTTGGCTATTTGTGCAATCAAGTGTTCAGGCTTAATATTGATTAATGATATTATTAATTCAGCCTTTATATCAAGCTATAAACTAAATGATTCAACCCTTTGGCATGCTAAACTTGGCCATGTTCACTTTAAAAGAATGCAAGATATGTCTAAAGATGAGTTAATCCCTACCTTTGAAATGAACAATGAAAAATGTAAAACTTGCATGCTGACTAAAATCACTAGGCAACCTTTCCAAAATGTTAAATATGAAACTGATATTTTGGAGTTATTCGTAGTGACTTATGTGATTTGCAGGCTACTGCCTCATTGGGGAATAAGAAATACTTTGTGATATTTATTGATGATGCTTCTAGGTTTTGTTATGTTTATTTGTTACATAATAATGATGAAGCATTATATAAATTTAAAATCTTTAAAATTGAAGTGAAATTGCAACAAGGAGCCCTAATCAAAAGATTCAAGGCTGATAGGGGAGGTGAATATATTTGGATACTTCATAATTTCAGTATGTTGGTATAATCCATTAAACGATTACTCCCTATACCCCATAACAAAAAGATATCTCTAAAAGGAAAAATAAGGTACTGAAAGAAATTGTTAATTTCATGTTGTCCTATTTAGGGTTGAGTCAAGGGTTTTGGGATGAAGCTATGTTAATAGCTTGCTATTTATTAAATAAGGTTACTAATGAAAGAAACAAGGTTACCCCTTATGAACTGTGGACTAAAAGAAAATCTAACCTGAACTATCTCAGAGTTTGGGGTTGTAGGGCAGTTGTAAGACTCCCTAATCTAAAGTTAATAACTTTGGGTTATAGAGGTATAGATTGCATATTTCCCGGATATGCTGAGCATTCCAAGGCTTATAAGTTCTATGTTATTAAGCCTAATGAATTTATTTCAATTAACTCCATAATTGAATCAAGAGATGCAATCTTTGATTAGTATAGATTCTCATCTATACCTAGACCAAATCATATGGTTTCAGGTTCAAATGAAACTGAATATGATGGTGTTTCAGAGGTTCCTGAAAGGGTTTATGAGGAGGTTGTGGTTAATCAACCTAAGCTTATAAAAAGCAAAAGAAATAGGACTCCAAAGTCATTTTGACCATAATTTCAATTATTCTTAATTGAAGGAAAAAGGAATGAGGTCTCTAACTAGCACTCCTATTGCTTTAATGCTGAGGATGATCCCAAAACTTTTGATGAAGAAATTAAGTCTCAAGATGTTGCTTTCTGGAAAGAGGCAATTAATGATGAGATGGATTCCATCATGGGCAACAACACTTGGGTGTTAGCTGATCAACCACCAGGTTGTAAACCCCTGGGTTGCAAATGGATATTCGAAAGAAAGATGAATGTAGATGAAACTATTGAAAAGTTCAAAGCTATACTAGTCATTAGGGGCTTAAGCAAAAGACAGGGATAGACTATTTTGATACTTATGCTCCAGTGGCTTGTATCAATACCATAAGACTGCTGATTGCCTTGGGATCAATTGACAATTTGATTTTTTTCTTCAAATGGATGTGAAGACAGCTTTCTTGAATGGTGAATTAGATGAGGAGGTGATGCAGGATTTCTGACTAGGTTTTAATGTTTATAAAGTTCTCGTCTACCTAATGCACTAACGGGCAGTGTATCCGGTCGTGTGTAGTGTAGTATTCGGTAAAGCCGAGGTCGTCCCAAGAGCTATGCGTGTAGATGTAATTTAAGTTCCAGTGTCACTGGTTTTAAAAAGGGGGCTTTATAAATTGATTAATTAAACTAAGAAATGAAAGTAAAATAAAAGCAAATAAAAGTGGAAATGTAATCAATAGAGAGAAATGTGATAGCCTAGTTACTAATCTTGTTATGTTATGACTACGTTTTCTTATTAATGTTTTCTATCGTTTTACATGGGGATGAAAGTCACTAGACTCCGATGGTCAATTCATCTAGCCTATTTTCCATAGCGTCATATTCCGTAACCAATTAAGATGACGAAAGTTTGTGGGTTTACCCTATGGAAGAGTCATTAAGTGCCACTACGATCTAAGACTTATTTAATGAAACCCGGACTTTCGGATCTTAGGTTCCCCCTAACTTCTTAAGCAGTTCCGTTTGGAAGGTGGTCGTTGGGTAAAATTCCCACTCAAGATAGTGATACTACTCGCAACCTAATTTACTAGGGTTAGTTGGTCAAATCTCCTAGCTTCCTAGATACTACCCAAACTTCCGTGCTACCCAAATAAAGGGTGTCTCAAAATAAGCAAAGAAAGTATACACATAAAGCAATATGAAAACGAGAAAACTACATCATAACAATAACAATTTCATAACTAGGCTAACACCAAAGGTGTTTAGCCGATCATATTAAAACATGCAGGAAATTCAATGTTTAGCATCGTAAATGAAGACATGAATTAAATACAATAATGTAATATGATAAACTTAAACTTATGCGTTGAATGGCGTGAATTCTCCCTTGGAAATGACTTGTATGCTACTGGAAATCGTCCTCCTTTAAGCCCTGGATCGTCTCTGGTTTTTGTGTGTTGAGAGGAGATATCAAATGCAGAATTTAGGGCTTGTATTTATAGTCTCGACATAGTTACGGCGTAACCTCTAGGGTTGGTTACGCCGTAACCTTTGAATTTAGGATGATCTTATCCTCAGTGATGACTCTACGGCGTAACTCAAAAGTAAGTTACGAACATAGAACTTTCGTTAACCACTTTACGACATAACCATGAAAGTGGTTATGTTGTAACTTCTTTAACACTAAAATTCTTCTAAGTCTTGAGAAATATATACGGCGTAACTTGTGTAAGAGTTACGCCGTAACCTTGGTCAGCGTTGACTTCAGTCTTCTAGTGTAAATCCATGTTACGACATAAGTAGAGTATGGATTTATGCCGTAACTTTTGTCTGGTCAGCATACTCTTGTGTATTTTCATTAATAACCTTCCAAATCCGCGTCTCTTCGTTCCTATGCTCATTATTTACCTGAAAACGAAATATTAACGAATATGAGTGTACATTCAAGTAAAAATGATGTAAATGGTCAGCATATTAGGGGGAAATTGATACTAAAATATCAGGACTATTTGATGTTATCAAATATCCCCCCACTTGAACTCTACTTGCCCTCAAGTAGACCTTATTAGAATCATTTTCAAAAAGATATCTCCCAAAAGACTTGGAAAATATGAATTTAAAAACTTCCTATGCTAGAATTTATCAAATCTGAACACCTCACGAAATGGGAACAAAACACTCATACTCTCTCTATTCTAAGTGTCAATTTCGGGGTGGTCACTCATTGCACGGTCGTAGCATGTATTCTATCATAGGCTTGGCAGTTACACAAATCTCCACCACTGGAGCTAAGGTCAAGACAATCCTTAAAGGCAATATTGGGTGAATAATTTTATAAGGCTAGGGGTGATTTGTCACTACTAGCGTACTACGGAGAAGGCGACAAAGACCATCGATACATGACCAAATCCATGGCCAAGTCACCAATGACTGCTCACTCCCTCACCTAACTACGGTTCATGACCTAAGGGTAGGATAAAACATGTGATACACAAAAATGGTGAAAAATAAAAATAAGAAGCAAATAGTCTTAGCCTATAACCAAGTTGTCACCGCCCACCATCCATCCAAAGTCCAAGCTTCAAAACTCGAAAACCGGATCATGATGTAATAAGTTAGTGTGCCAATATAGATGTCATATGGCGAGGTGCACGCTAACTTAGTCTTCAACCACTAGTTGATGTAGATAAATGGTGTGTGTCAAGTTATATATATATATATATATATATATATATATATATATATATATATATATATAAAATAGTGTATGGAAAACCCGACCAATTGGTAAATTCAATCTCTAGCCAAGATTGATCAAACCTAAAGATCAAAGTTTTTCAAACAAAATATAAACCGGAAGAATTGGTTATTCCCGGGTCATGATGTTCCGAACGAAGCGTGAATGGAACGGTGAATTTAGTTTGTGATCGGGTGATTTGATAAAGAGAGGAATTTTTGTATTTATATCTAAAACTATAAAACATAAACTAAATAGTAACTAAATAGCATATAAAAAAGATAAGCTAAGCACAAATAAAAAAAAATGCAAAACGAGCCCTTAATGACCCTTAACACGAGCTAAGAAAATCAAAATCTTAAAAAACTACTCTAGACATGCAAATTCAGCTCCTAAAAGTCCTAAATGATAAAAAGAATTTTAGAAAAAAGATTTGTATTTTTTTTATTTTTATTTTTATTTTTATGAATTAAAAACTATTTTGAAAAGAAATATATATAAAAAAATACTAAATTAAAGAGAAAAATTATCAAAATTTCCATAAAAATACTTTAAGTGGTGAAGATCCTAGGAAAAATTAAAACAAGTTTACTGCTCATTGAAATAAGCAGTTAATAAGCAAAGAAGAAAAATAAGCTTAAATGTAAAAAACTGGTTAAAAGAATAACCTATGCACCCTTGGTCAGAAAAGACCCAAGGGCGCAGATGGTGTGTGGTGAGTGTGTTAAAGGTTGAGGTGGTTGAGGTCCAAGGTTCGAGCCTCGACTCACCATGGGCTTTCCACTTCCCTTTTTATTTTATTTTTTATAATTTTCTTTTGAAACTTGTTAATAAGCTAAAGAAATGATACTTTTATGAAAGAAATATTTTTGAATCAATTGAAATAAGCCAGAAAATGCTTAAAAGTATACTGCTTATAAGAGATAAAACAACTGAGGCTAAACTGATACTGTTAAGCTCACACAAGCTTCTATAAGCTTGTGTGATCAAAATAAGCTAAAAGATCTAAAAACAATCCAAAAAAACCAAAAAGAAACTGAATAAGCTGAATCAAACAAGCTAATAAGCACATAATATAAAAATAAGCAGATAAGGCAAATGCAGGGCAAAACAGTCATGGGAGGCAACTTTTGAGCTTAATAATAAGCCACAAAAGCAATAAGCATAACCATAAAACTTCAATCCAAATTAAGAACATGCACCAAAGAGCTTATAGACCAAAAATCAGGCTATTTAGAGCTTATTAAGAGCTTATTTATAAACTTGGAAAAAGGTAGATCAGTCAACTAATACTCTAGTTAACCAGAGTTCAGGGTCTGATGCACCACTTTTCAAGGTTAATAAAAAGCTACAATTAAGCTATTAACTTATCTAAAATTTGAAAAATAGCATAAAGCATCTACTGAAAAACTAGAAAAATGAATTTTAACTGTTTTAAACTACAAATAAGTACTAAAAAGAGCTTGTAAAACTGCCTATGCAGATTGATGTTGTTGGTTTTTTTTGAACTTTTGACAGATTTATAAGACCAAAATTGAGAAATGAAGCTCAAATCTATATGCTCTTAAACCAATGAAATAACCTAACTCAGCAACAAATCAACTTCCATTAAGCATAAGTAAGAAAAATAAACTCAAATAAGCATACAAATAAGCATAAAACAAAAATAAGCAGTTTAATAAGTAAAATGATGAAATATTGAACTTACATAGTCCTTTGCACAAACAAGGACATAAAATTGCTCCCAGAGCTGATCTACAAGCTCTAGCTTGTTAGAAACAAGCTGGTATTGTCCTATAAGCCCTTCCCTTATTGGCTTATCATCCAAGTGCTTATTGCACTTTTTAGCAAAGGTAATTTGAAGGTGATTTAGTACAATTCAATTGATGAACATAGAAGCTCAAATTAAGCTATGAATGAGCTTATTTGAGTTCCAGAAAGTAATTTAAGTAAATTGCTTAATAAGTGCTTATTTAGCTTATTTTCAATATAATAGAGAATTAAGACATAAAAGTAAAGAGACAATGTAATTTAACAAACTGAAATTCATTAATGATCTTAAATGATTATAAAGCTTATAAAAAAGACAGGAATTATGATAAAAAGCCGTAAATAAGCTATTACAATAAAAAAAACGACTTAAAATAAAAAGCTAAAAAGAAAGATATCTATGTGTATCAAAAGTCTGCTATTTATAGCCTGAGGAGGCACCTTCTAGGGTTTCCCTGATCCAATCCCAGCCATCCAATTGAGATGTCAACATCATCTCTTCAATCTTAACCATCTAATCGAATGCCACATATCCATAACCAATGGGAAAGCTCTATTCTGCTAGTGTGGACAAATTGTGAGGTCATTTCTTCTGACTTGGCAGCTTCTAGAAGGGGTAAGTATATTAAGTGAGCGGGTAAACAGGAAAACATGGTAATTTGTTGAAGACGGTGAACAGTAACACCCTCCTTTTTTCCTTTGGTTTGACCCGGTATTTATTTCTTTGACCTTCGGGTTAAAAAAGGGTGGTGGATCGGGTTTTTATATTAAAGGGATTGGGTTATAATAGTTTGGTGGATCCGGTTCATTTAAATAAGTGGATTGGGTTTTGATGGGTTGGTGTAAGTATTGGATTGGATCGGATTTGTTTTATTAGTTTTAAAACTTAACACTAGTTAGTTTAAGGACTAACTATGCAAATTTTAAGGACTAACGGTGTAAAATATTTTGGGATGATAGATGAAAATGATTAATCATTTAAGCTCAGGTTTTTAGGTTTTGGGTTTTAGACTGATGAAAACTGTAGAATCACTTCCCCGCCCTCGACTTTTCTCACTCTTTCATTCTCGTGCACGTTTTCGTCAGTTTTGTCTTTCTTTTTGTCTTTTTCTAGTATTATTTACATGCACATACACAAACATAAAAACAAGCATATATTTGGCATTTATGGTCAGTTTTTGGTCTTTTAAGTCTATTTTTGATAAAGAAAAGGTATGTGAATTAACACATACCAATAAACCACCAACTTCAATCTTCAAATGTGATCGAGGTAGGATCCTAGATTCTAGTCCAATAAGCTCTAATACTAGTGCTAATGATTCTTGCACTATACAACAAATGAATAAAATAAAAACTATATATATATATATATATATATATATATATATATATATATATATATATATATATATATATATATATATATATATATATATAACACTAGACTTCAAAGCCCGCCCAATGGGCGGGCATGACTTTTAATTATAATTTGGATGGTTTTAGTTAACTTAAAATTATGTTTTAAGTTTGTTATATTAAATACAATAAAATAGAGCCAATTATATATGATTAAAAAATTGTTATCCGGATAAAAAAAAGATAAATATACAATCTTGAACTTATAATTTTTGTTACGATATTTTGATGTTACTTATACGTTTTACTTATTTAGAATTTATTTTATTTTATGTAAGTGTATTTTTAAGTGAACTTCAAAGCTCGCCCGATGGGCGGCCATGACTTGTAATTATAATTTGGATGGTTTTAGTTATTTTAAAACTATTTTTAAGGACGTTTGTTTTATTGTAATTTTTAATATCATAATTTTAAGATGCTAGATGGTGTCAGTTAGTGGGAAATTATTTTTAAGGACGGGTATTTTTTTTTTCTTATGTTATTAGTTTACTTGTGAATTGTTTTTTATACAAAGTTATTTATAACTAATTGGGTGGGAAATTTTTAGAGAAAGTGAATTATAAGTTTGACGCATGAGTTGTAATTATATACTATGTTTACGTGTGGTTAATCATGAAGAAGTTTTTCCATAAAAATTATATAACATGTCTAAAAAGTAAAAAACATGTTTAAATACTGTCTTCTACAAGCACAACTGCTTTTATGATTCTGGCTATTTACCATGACAGCTACTTCGGGTCTAACTACAGGATCATTCAATCCTACGGTCCTATTTTCAGAGATGAACACCCTTAAAGAACCATAAGCTTTAGAAGTGCTCAGCCTATATTTCATCTGTTTGATTCCAGCTTCCTGATTCCTTGCATTAACTTGTTGAGAATCAAAGTAATCCCGAGGATCCTCTTTAAGATCAGAATATAAGACACACCGAGATAAAATACATTAAGACATTAGTAGTTAAAATACTAAAATTCAAACCTTTATACAAAGTGGCGCGACCGGAGGCTCACGTGGTGCCTGTAGGTCCTCAATCTCAGACATTCGGGATATCCTATCTAACCGCTCTTGATGTACATTGCCGTGTTCATGCTGCCAAACTTTTTGCCGATAAACTCCTTTCTTCGTTACTCGCATCTTGTTTCTTTACTTTCATGCTACTTACCACTTCAACCTAGTAGATTACATAGGTGTAGGGTGATTGATTATAATAGAGAAATAAAAAAATATACAAAATGTTACTAAATACTAATTAAAAGAAACGAAAAATATTGTAGTTTTAGGTACGCAAAAAGTAATAGGTATGCTTATCTACCATACTTACGCCAGTAAGGAACAATCCGAATATCAAGTTTTCTGCAAAATAGATATTAAATTTATGGTCAAAGCATGAGCTATTGACCATTTATATCTTACCACTATATGACTTGGTAGTCTGAATATAAACTATTTCTAGCAAAATGACGCTAATAACAACCTTAATAAAATGCTCATACTACCTGTTACTATGACCAAATACGCTATATTGAAGCTTCTTAAGTCATTCTCCTTTATCATCTCCCCAAAGAAATGCATGAACATTATCAACACCAGTATGCTATTTGGATATGGGAACCACAACATTGTTTCAACAGGCTTAAAAAATTTAGCTCTATAAACCATTTATAAAAGGCAGCTACATAATTAGTTACCTCAATTTGCCCATTATCAACATAATCAAATAGCAACCATATTTAATGAAATCGGGTGTTCATGGATGGTTGACAGGTAATTTCGGATTACCAATATCATGAACCTAAGTCCTAAACCAAAACCAAAACTACCGGTTAACCAATACACATTTATTCGGTTTTTTCCGGTTTATTTATTCGGTTAACCATTTTTTACTAATAAATCAAAGTTCAATAATTTCTAATTATAACATTGTGCTTATTAGCTAATCATCCGCCCTTTTACAGTTTTGGATTGATTGTTGGCTCCTATAGACCCAGTGCACAAAAAATCTCTAACAACTTAAGCTACTAAAAAAATGTGTACAAATACTCGGATATTTAGTTGCCTATTCGACCTTTACATATCGAAACTATGCTAATCTACATATACCTGACCACTATTTCCCAAAAAGAGCCTCCAAATAGTGGTTCAGTACTTTAGTTCAAAATTTTTTACTTGTAAAGTGAAGCAAAGCGGTGAAATATGGGAGTACAGGCAAGGCTAGCATTAAATACATATATCAGTTAAACTATATAAAAAACCGTAGCAGTTGAACAAAACATTCCCACTTTCTCTTTCTAAATATCTGCTAGCTACTATTGAATGTCTAACCGCTGTGTTTCTATAAATGCATGATATCCTGTATTTTTATCCTTCTAAATGTATGGGGAATAATGCATGCCCAATTCTATCAATAGCACACGTTAGCGATAAGCATGCATCCCTTTAAAAGAATATAAGACTGATTGGTTTCGCTTAAACTAAAACTCATATGATCAGTAAAGAGTCGTCGTACCAGTTAAGCCAGGACCATCAATTCCTTTAGTAACATCTTCAGCTGTGTCACCATCAACACAATACTCGAGTGGCCCAACTACATGATCATGTTTAAGCCTTGACACCATAGAAACTTGTCATTAGGTTGGATAGCTACAGCCTGTGTATCGTTTGGTGCAACCTTAGTGGCACAATAACCTGCAATAAGGTTCGTAGTAATTATAGTGATGAATTAGCTTAAACTTTCTGATGCATCTGATGTTTGTTAGTAGCAAGTGTTATAAATTATGAAGGTGCCAAGTAGATACCTGATGGATAGCAACAATCTTAATTGTGGTTACCTTTTAGACCAATCCTGGAGGAACTCATTATCTTTGTGGTGATCAAACTCATGGGTCATTCCAATTACGTATGCTCTCTTTGGTTGCAACCACTTAATGGCTTCAAGTGTCTGTTAATACATATGTAAATTAGGATACCAAAGTTATAACTGAAGTATATATATAAGTCAAATAGATGTCGATAACAGAACAGGGTTACAAACAACCCCCTTTAGAAATGACTTGCGTTCATAAAATAATCCACATAATAGCAACACATAAGTCAAAGAAAATATTCTCACGTTTATTTTTCACGTAAACTATTTCATTTAACACAACAAACAGATTATATAGTAGTGTGCTTTGTCATGCATCTTTTCCAGGACTTCTTCACATGGTTCTGTCATTGAGTGTGCCTCGGGACTGAAGCATGTAAGTGTAATGGTTGCTGTTCCGTCACTGATAATGGCTTTGAAGGAGTAGTTGTGTTCGTTACATATGTACTTCGTAATTAGCTGTGATCTCAGAAGTGTATTATTATGACGTTATTCAGTTGGAAAAAATATTGGTTAGAGTACCGTACCTGTAAATAGGCAGAAAAAATGAATCATGTGTTATTAGACATTTGGGAGTGTCAGACTATACATACAGATGTATTGTGGACTTACTCAAGGTTATAGATTTCAATATCTCTTCTTGTTGTTCGCTTTGTAGTGGGATCACCTGTTGTCCTTTCCTCATCAACTCTCTCAACGCACCCAATGTAATCTGCTTTCAAAATGGGTGCTGATATTAGTAAATAAACTGAAATACCTGACACATTAACAATAGTTACCTGTTAGTATCATGCTGCCAGTATCAGCTCTTGCTTGGACCTCATTGAAGGCCGCGAAGTCAAAATACTTTCAACAAAACGTTATGCATTGATGGTTTTAATGCTTCATTCGGATAGTCCAAGGCAGCTGGAAACATTTTTCTGCAAACCACTTTATCACACCAGTGAAGTCATAACTTCTTTCCAGATAGAACTCCAGGAGTGTCAACAAATGTGATATGCTCCAAAAGCTGGACAAGTGCATAGTTTTAGAAATGTGTTGTTAAATTAATGATAACAACTTTGAAAGTAATGATGAACGGTCTACGAAACCCATATTATTAGCTTACAGGATGTGGCATTTGAGAACATTCGAACTTTGAGAGGAATGCGCCTACAAAAGTATTGAGGGCATTAAAAGGCATATCTGCTTGCACAGCAATAGTGTTTCCAGGTACACTTCTCTCATCAGGTCCACCCTACACAGTATAAACAAGTATAACGAAAGATTCATGCAACGACAGATACAGATTGGAGCAAAAATAGCATAAGACCGATATATGCAATTTAACAAACAAAATTGATGATGTTACCATAACAACGATAAATCTGTCTGTTGTAGGCTCTGGTCCAATGTGAGCTCCTGTCCACGTGAAAGAATGATTTTAGAGTACATCTTGTCCAAAATGTGAAAAAGGTGTAAATTAGCTAAATCGCAGTAAATAGCTTTTAAAAACGTAACTGACCTGGGTAGTTGCTCTTGAGAAGATGCTTAATAAATGTTGTCTTTCCGGTTGAGTACTGACCAAGAAGCATCACCATAGGTTTTGCATCTAAGTCACTGGTTGTCTGCATATAATAATGAAAACAGTTATTACATTTTTATGCAAATTTCAAGTAGGATGACAAATAAAAGTAACGACAAAGTAAAACAAATAAGAGACTTGAAATAAACTATAACAAACCAAAAGTAAAATCATTTACAGTTCTCTCACCAATAAAGGAGATGCAAAATCATTGTAACGATAAGCAACTTCCAATGGCTTTAGCTTTTCATTATACAATCTCTTTAACCCGTCAATTATAGAGGTGACTTTACCAAGAGATGTGTGACAAGAAGTCTGAAGGGAAAAAGGAAAAGAAGCGACGTCAACTACTAACATTCAAACAAACTTGTAAAAGCAACTCAAAGAGCAGAATAAAGGAATCTACAACTTTAGATATTAGCTACAAGTGATAAAACCTACCTTCTTACTAAGCCTTGTAGTAAATAAGCTCATTGGTGACACATGTTGAACTGCCAAAATGCCTACATTTTGTGGAACCAGATAACATAATGAGAAATGATTTATATATAGGTTACAAAGAGAACGTGTGAGTGGTACCAACCATTTGTTTGTAGGACACCATTGTTTCTTGAACCCCTATGCTTCTGGCAAGAAGAAAGGATAAACTATTAATACGAGAATTGTTTCATCACATGAACGATAACTATCAATACAGAAATGGATCCTTACTAGTAGAATTGAATCCAAACCTTCCATCTCTGGTGGTTCCTAAAGCTCCACATCAGCTATTAAACACAAATCAACAATGATATGAAATATCAATAGGATGAAATATATAATCTCAACAGCCACTATAGTATGAAGTAAGAAATACTAAAAAGTATAGATAGATTCACGTACATGCAGATTTCAGTAAATTCGAGTTCAATTCATGTCCTGCTTGTGCCAAAGAGAGGAGCTGTTACCATGAAAATGAATACCAAAATATTTTAGTAAGATGATATCAATGGTGAATGTTGCAAAAAGAAGAGAAATCGGACATGCCTGCATAGCAATGATGAACTCTTTAAATCCTAGATATCCTTGACGCTTGGAATCTGCAATTGCCCAAACCTACAAAAAAAAGTTGAAAAACCATTATCAAAAAACATAATATAGAACTACAAAAGTTGTATAATAGTAATATTTGGGGAAATAAACCAGAACATTCATCCATCCAAATTTGACAACACCGTTAATAGATTGCTGTAACTAAACCTAAAAATGTATTCAGGATGTAATACAAAGTCCTAAGCTAAAGTTAAACCATAATGCAAGCAAAAAAGGACAAATTTAAATCAGTGGTATATAAAATTTCATTCAAAGGTGTCTAATATATGAGTCAGAGAAGAACAAACCTCTCAAATATTAAGAAGATCAATAAGCCTAGTTCGATAATCCAATGCGTTATCAGTCTCAATCTCTTTTACTAACAATGCACACTATAGCAGCAGCCATCACAGTTGGAAAAATCCGTGAAACATTGAACCTGCATTCAATATAACAAACATCATCCACTCAATCTATATACCAAAAACAGAAACAACATTCCATTAACACAACATTAACTCAAACTTACCATTCAGAACAGATAAAAGAATTCTCTCAAACAGGAACCATGCAACGTCAATAGTATAAAATCTGTTAGTACATGAATACACAAATAAAATAACGATGTAGATCATGTTCACGCTCCTACAATAAAAAGATAAACGATTAGTACCTCATCTTTCTGCCAGATATGTATACACATATTCACGATCAGAATTGAAGATCTAGCCACATAAGAAACATACATACCTCATGGTGAGCCTAAATCTGTGTACACCAATAACAGCATAATTATTAATGATTACATAAAAAATCAATGTGAAAGTTAGTTAAACTACGGTATCTTAATTGAATATTCACTACATAAACATTATATATACACTTCAAAAGCAAGTAGTCTGCTTATACGTCTTGGACAAATTCCACGATAAAGTTGATGGAAAACTGGAATAAACGACATATAGGGAAAAAAAAAACAAAGAAGACCACCAAACTTTGATATTAAATTGATACATGCAATCAATAAACAAAATTCAACATGAATGATATAACCAAACGTATGTGAGAATAATTACATACCTTAGAAGACAACTACATGGCTGAATACACTTACAAAATTAAAATAAACACAATTGTTATTATATTAATACATGATCAGTTAAAAAAATTCAACATGAATGATATTATCAAACGTGTGTGAGATGGTTTGCATAGTTTCATCATTAGGGTTTTGAGGGAAAAAGAGGCGTACCTTTTTTTTAACAAACTGTAATTAGAGAGAAGATAAATATGAGATTTATATTCTAGGGTTTTATTTAGTCAATGGTCTGATTAAGATATTACATTTTGATTTTAAATTGTCTATCACAACTTCTGGCTTGTTCCATTGGTTGAAGCGCTTGTTTGTAAACTAACAGACCCAGGTTCGATTCTTGTAAAGGCCACAATTAAATTTTTAATTTTGGATCAACAATCAAATATTAATTAAAAAAAATGAAATTTAAAAAAAAGTTTGCTTAGGTGGCATTATGACATGGCATTACCGGGCAATCATGCATTTAATGACGTCATACACATCCTGTTTATATATATATATGTTATATATATATATATATATATATATATAATATATATATATATATATATATATATATATATATATATATATATATAATATATAATATATATATATGTGTGGTGTGTGTGTGTGTGTGTGTGTGTGTGTGTGTGTGTGTGTGTTATATATATATATATATATATATATATATATAGGGGCGCGTTCTATGCAGTACCAATATTAGATGCAGTACTCATTTAGACCAATAGGAATTTAGTATTAATAAACATTTTTATTTAATTGAAAAGGGCATAATAGTCGAACACATTTTTGTTTTCTTTTTGAATTTTTTTAAATTAAAAAACGTTTTTAAATTCCCTTAATTTTCGGATTTTTTTTTTAATTTTTTTTCAGCATACATGTTTTCAGAAAAATGAAGTGCATATGTGTTTTTTTTTAATATTGTAAATTTACATATGTTTCTTGTGTACAATTGTTTTGGAATAATGTTGACAACATGCATGTTTTTCAATAGTAAGGTGCATATATGTTTTTTTAGATAATGTAAATTTATAACAAACCACGAACATAAATGTTAAACACAAAATTCGATATCGATTGAAATACAATTAACGCAAACGGACATATGTGCACACTAATTGTTATCAACATTTTTAGAAGTCAAACATATATGCACGCCTTCAATGTGCTCTTGTGTCTCATTCCGCAATTGTGTCTTTACATCTTTATGATAATCAACTTCTCTTTAGAAAGTATGTACTAGTTGAAGACACATGTGCACTCCTTAAACTAGTCATGGTCCTCATCTTTATCAAACATGTTCATACCTGAAATTAAAAACAATTGTTATTTTTTTTATCATAAACAACTAAGATGTACATATTCACAATCTAAACACATATGCACAATTTAAAACATATATGCATACATTTTTCCTTGATTTTATATCAACCTTAAAACATATATGCACATTCATTTTAATTGATTTTAAACCAATTAACAAACACATATGCACAATCTAAACATGTATGCGCAATCTAAAATGCCTCATTTTTAAAACAAGTAAGAAAAACAAACTGCTAAAGTGACATAAACGAATTGCATACCTGTATCTGTAAAGCTGGGCTCTATCTTTCGATATTGATAAAGGATATCCATGACCTCCTTCCTGGTCTTGTAATGCAGTAGACATTGTTCTATCATAATTTTTACCTGAATTTAGTCATACAACAAAAAATCATGATTTCAAATAACACATATTATGGCTGAGGAGAAAAAGTTTTAGTTTTTGCTAGTATGCCCATTAACAAGTCCATATTAAAATGTTGTTGATCTTTAGTCAATATCAACAATATCAGTATCATCTGATTTGACCAACAAAATTAAGGTGTAGCTTTTTTTTGAGAAATTATTTGATTGACTAAATTAAGAATCATGTAAATCAATAACCTAACAAAACTTAACTGCAAGCCAGCCTTACCCTTTGTACCTCTTCAAGAGTTACTCTTTTGTTCTCTTTAGTAGACATTGTAAACAAAACGCTCCACGTAAAATTGCTACAAATGTTGTTCAACAAAATTTAGATTCAAAAGTTCGGTCAATCAATAAGAATGTTGCAAAATGCATCAGTTGGGTCGCAAAAGGTGAATTATATTATTTACTCCAAACATTTACATCATGAGAATAACAATAATCTGACTTTGGGCATTTCCCAAACCAGATAAAAAGAAATACAAATACAAATGCACCCTTATTGGTTGAAAACAACGCAAACACAAATATAACATCTCTTGTTTTACCCTTTACATATTCACATTTTGAACACAAAAACAATCACACCCTTTTGACTGAAAATAACAACAAGTAAACACACTCTTGTAAATCAAAACTCAATAATAACCAATAAAATCAGAACAACTACACGCCTAATGGCTTTCGGCTCAAAATAAATCCCCCACCAAACGCACCCTATCGCAACTGAGACCAAGCAACAGCAGGCAAAAACAATATCAGACGCACCCTAGTGAACAGAACCAAACACAAACTTTTCACAAGAACCGTATAAGCAGTTTTCTAAATAAATCTCATGTCGCCTTAAACAAGTCACAAAAATTCAGTCAACTAATAATAAGCGGGCCAATAAAACATTAACATCTCGTTATATATACATAATACTCGGTTTTAAAGGCAATAGGTGGTGGTGGTGTTAACACTTACCAACGGCAAGAAAAAGGGGAAGAAGATGATGGTAGTGACGACATGTGATACTCGAGTCGAATCGAACCCCAAAGCAACTCACAACTTCCTATCGCCTTCTACGTCGGTGGTGTACGGCTACGGTGAGGAACGGCGGCAGGTGGAGGCCGGAGGTGGCCGGAACAGTGGGGGTGGCGGCTGAGAAATGGAGAGGGTTTGAAGAAAACCCTAGGATGGAGTATATGTTCTCTTATATAGTAGCTACAAGAACCGATTTTTGTGCACCCTTTAGAATAGGGACGGTTTTTGAAATATTTAAAAGTAAAATGCCCATAATGCCCTTTTAGCCTTTTGTGTAATTAAAAAAGAAACCTTCATCTTTTGTTTAATTACAATTTTGGCACTTTTAATCCTAACCATTGATTAAACTCATTCAATGGCCTAGATTCATTTTAATGGTACTGTAAAGTACTGTATCTAATATTGGTACTGCATAGAATACAACACTATATATATATATGTGTGTGTGTGTGTGTGTGTGTGTGTGTGTATATATATATATATCTTACATTATATATAAGAGGGGAAATATTGAGAATCTAGACACATTTTGACCAGTCAATTCCACCTTAGCAATCATTAAAGCCACCTCATCAAGAATTAAAGCCATGTCATCACAATTTAATCCACATAGGCGGATTTAAAGCCACCTCATCACAATTTTAATCCACCTAGGCAGATTTAAAGCCTCCTAAGCAGAATTTTATTCCACCTAAGCACCATTAAAGACATGTGGCAATTGGCTTTGTAAATCCGAATTAAAAAAGCTATTGGTGAGATTTGATCTCGGGTTGTTTTGTTCAACAATAAACATCACAACCACTAAACCATGTGCTTTTTTTGGGTTAGATTAGGTAAAACTAAATAGAGATGCTTTAAAACCAAGAATCCCTATCATTTTGAATTCTGTTGATTTGGAGGGAAGGATTAAAAGGCACAATCAATATGGAAATCAATTTTCCTAATTTCACGCCTAACAAATTGAAGATAAGGAGGAAGTTTAAAAGTTTTAAAAATGGAAATTATATCAACAATCATGGACTTTCAATCAAATATTCAAAACTCCTATAATGTTGCAAGAAATCACTATGATTTGTAATAGGTTTTTCAAAACTCAAAAACAATTTGGGTGAGATTTTGAGAGTTTTTGTAACCCTAATGGTGCCCTATAAGTAGTACGTGATTATTGAGGCTGCAATTCACTTATCAAAACCCACTCTACAATAACACACAAAACAATTGAGGATGAAGTCCAAAATGCAGTACCAAAAGGACACCCAATCAAACAAAAAGTTCAGCAATTCTAAGAAATCTCCAGGTTAGTTTAAATATATGTCTGCTAACAAATTGTTTGTAATCTTATATTTGTGTTTTCACGGATTGAGATGTGTGTTATTTTTGTTGGCAGTAATGAAAACGAATGATGTAATTACTCCAATCAAGGATGTCGATTGGATGGTAGCCAACATGTCTATCAAAGCTCGAGTCATATCGATTTGGCACGCACACAAACTGAATGAGGAACATGATCCATATTCTTTGGAATGTGTCTTGCATAATCAACATGTATACCTTATATCATTGTATAAACTAACTTTACTATTTCTTAAAAGTGTTGAGATTTTTATTTGATTATTTGTCCTTTTGGTAATGCAAATCAAATACATTATACATTTTAAAAGAAACAAAATATTTGTATGTTACATGTCCTTTGATTATGAAACAAATACATTATAAATTATAAATTACATTCAAACCAAGAAAATTAAACAATACTATGATATTAATTTTTTTCTATACAGAATGGGCGGATTCAGGTTGGAATAAGAAAAGAATGGATGTTCCGATACGAGCCTCTCTTACGTGAAGGCCAATGCTATATCCTATCGAATTTCGAAATCTCTGAAAATAGTGGCAAGATGCCAATATTGCCTCATGATTGGAAAATCTCCTTTTATAAGAATACCAACGTGACCTTGATGGACCAAATTGATGACAATGTAACTGGGTTCATATCAGAACCATTTGAGAGAATCTTGGATGTTAATCCACCATATGCTGAGAATGATGCAGTTGGTATGTACTTCTTTAAATTCATGCAGACTTCTATGCATGTTAAATAAATATCAAATGTAAACTGTGACAAATGGTAATTTTCCTACTAATATTTTAATAATAAATGTCAATTTATTATTACTTAACTATTAGATTAAGCATTTTTGTGCTTACATAACTATTACGGGAAGCAAACCCGCATGCTGTAGCATACAGTAACTCACCAAAACTATTTGATTTTATCAGAAAAGGTGATTTTCCACTTTCTGACATTTACAGACACCAACGTAACAAAAATGAGAGGTTATCTCATTTTTCCTGAAAAACGATACCACACGCGTACCGACACCACATTAGTAATGGTTTAATTTTATAATTCATTTTCGGAGTCAATAAATTTTTCTTTATGCGAGTTTTACAAATACGACTCCAGAATTATATGTCTCACATTTATATGAAACCGGGGCACCACGATTGCACCTCAGCTCAACAGAACATGGGGTACACAAAATACATTTAATATAATAAAACACACCCACATACACGTGACTGCTTATCTCTTATTTCTTGATATTATCCCACCACAACAGTCCATATTTCTCTCATTTGACTTCTTCCTGGTGTTTCTTCCCATGTACCATATCGACCTCATCCATCACCATCTAAATCCCTGGATCTATGTGCTTTCGATCCTTCCACTGGTGTTTGTCGTCTCCTAAACCTCTTCCCCAGAGTCAACCACGCCTGGAGATCGAGGAAAGATGGGGAGAGAAGCTGGATATAGTGGTTCTTATCCTCTAAAGATCAAAAGGGAACCGAAAGCTTTCCCATTATTCTTCTTTTTGTACCCACCGAGTTCCAGCAATGATCCACACAGTCACATCTCACAACAAAAATTCTCACAAAGGTTCGAAGGGTTCGAGAGGCAATCAGTGGTGTGTGGAATTGCTTGGAAGATAGGGATTGGGTTTTTGTTGGTGACTCTTGTAAATTGACATCTTGCTTGTTGTAAGGTTCAACTCTTTTAGCATCTATTAATCTTGAATTGATGTTGTCGTTAATTACTCAAACCGATATATTTCTTTTTCTTTCTTATTGTTGTTATGATCTTGTGATGTGCTAATTGTGTTAGGGTGTGGTGTGGTAAAAACTTGAAACCGAAAAACTAAAACTAAAATCAATTACCAAGTTGGCTCAAAATTTGGAAGTGTACGTTGTAAAAATGTTGTGTTCGAATTTTTGGTTATTGCTTTTGGTCGAATTATAAGCAGTTAAGGATTTAGTTAATTTGAGGATAAAAAAAATTTGGTGCTTGAGTTTATGCTCGGATTTCTGTGTTTATGTTATGCTTGGATTTTGGTTGTGTTCATATTCGGATTGTGTATGCTCATAAGGTGTTTGAGTTTATGTCCGAATAGTGTTTGTATTTATGCTCAAAATTCGTGCTAGTGTTCTGATTTTTGTTTGTGGTTATGCGCAGTTTGTGTTGGTGTCAAGGTTTGGATTTGTTGCGTTTGAGTACGGGTAGTATTTAGAACTCGAAACCCACTGTGGTGGATTCACAGTGGCATACTTTGAGTTGACTGCTATTTTTTTGATTTCCAAAAAAACACACCCACAAAGGGTGTGTGGTGTTGTGGTTGTTTGTCTCGAGTCGTGGGTATAACACTCCTTAGGCTTGTGTTGGAAGTTAATAACGACTTGCGTGTCTTGGTTGTACTATGAGCCAAGAGGCCATGGGTTGAGGTCACTTGAGCTCAACTCGAGTATTGACTGGGTTTGCTTGTCTTGGTTCGACCAGTTCGATTATTAAAACACCCACGGGGGTGTTATTCTTGCTCGTTCAAAAGAAAAGGGTTTCACACCCTTATAATAAGGGCACGTTTGGGTTGTGTCTTGTCCACAAGATAAGTTGAGTCCAAACGTTCGAGCCCCCCCCCCCCCCCCCAATACATGGTTGTGCACAAACAGGCGATAACACAATTTGTGAGTTTGTGTATACTGGATATGCTTGGTTACTCAGAAAGGGGTCGAGTCTTTTAAATCTGAAAAGAATTGTTGTGTCATTTGTTTTAAAAGTTGGGTCACTGGATTTCTAGTTTGCTATGTTGGGCCGAGCCTATTCAAACTCAAAAGAGTTTTGGTGGGTTCCTTCATGTTATACTAGGCTAAAGCCCACACATCAAAAGAATAGGGTATGTTCGGTTTTTGTCAGCCATCCGGAGTGAGTCTGATAATTCCATGTTGGGCCACAGCCCAACTCGCCGAAATCTTAACATAAAAGTGAGTTTGAATAATCTGTTTCGAAACACGAGTTGTTGTCGCCATCGTCCATGTGATCATTCCTGATTTATTTCAAACTTTATATTTCACGACTTAAAAATAACTCGACTTGTTATTGACTCGTTACACTCCATCAAATTACTCGAATCTCGCTATATATATATATATATATATATATATATATATATATATATATATATATATATATATATATATATATATATATATATATATATATATATATATATATACTTAAACCATGCAACATATCTAGTAATTTAACATGATGTTTTTATAATAAATCAACTTAACTTATCGACCAAGTTAGTTTGCTATACTCATACAACTAAAAACTCTTTTACACATTTAACGACTATATGAACAAAGGAAAAACTAAACTTGTAAATTTAAACTCGTTCATTAATTCGATTGCATATAAACTTGATGTATTTTATCAAAACTCATATAGATCTATTAGATTATGAAACAATTATTTTGAACGCCAACCTTATAACTTTTGTTAGCACGAGAATTGTCTATTATCAAAGAGTATATACTTGGATTACTAATTTTTTGTTAAATAACATAAACAATAACGAGGGACTTTCAAACGTAACATCACCTTTATAAAAACTATATATATATATATATATATATATATATATATATATATATATAATACACACACACACACACACCTTCTTTCTCATACACACCCGTACACATATATGTAATATATATACACATACTTAGCAATATGTGCTCACTTAACGACAACGTTCCCATATGTCGTCAACGTCTAATATGTGATGGTAACTGTTTTCCGTGCATAGCCTTTCGGTTACGGTCAACCCAGAGACTTATTCGTCTTGATATTTTTCTTAATATACACTTATGCACTTCCAAGAGCCAATACCTCCAAATGCTAGGAAATTCTTTTCAACTTAAATGCTGCCACACCAGCAACAATAACATAAACTCTTTAAAACCTTTGAATTTAATTAAATTTCGTAAATTCTTAAACTTAGTCTGTGAACTAAAACAAACCTTACTATCTAGGTCGCGTGTTGGTGTTGAACACTATCTGAACTGTTGTATTATCGGACTGCTATTTACCAAGGTGAGTTTATAGCCCCACTCTATTTAAACTTGTTTTACAATTGGGGTGAGAAACATGCAAAACTCTTTTATGGACCAAACTATTGTCTATGCTATTACGTGGATTAGCCTAAGCCCTTTTATGTCCCATTATGCCCAACTTATGAACCGTCAATTCCTACTGGGAAGCGCGAATGTTATAAATAGATCTATTAGGAGTAACATCCCTGTTTGGATTGACCGGATAGGCAGACGAATGTATACCATGTCAAAACACAAGTGACTGGGATAAACACTTGCTGGGCCTTTATATTTAACATGCTTCTAGAGCATGCACACTGTTATAGCTTCGGTTGCATGAACTTAGTGCTAGCGTAATAGACTATTTTTATATGACATTACATGGGTTGTAATGTTCATATGCCAAACTCATGGTCCAAAATGTTGATTTTTCTGCTTATTGATAAACCTATGAACTCTCCAGCTTTTTGCTGACTTTTAGCATGTTTTTCTCAGGTGTTTAAGCTGATTGATTTTTACAAGGCTATGGCATGGCAAGGGTCGTAGACTACTTTATGATGTACTGTGGCATTTAACTATAACTTGTTTTTGAATGGGACAACTAAACTTATGAGCCTTATTTTATGAACTCAAACTATATTGTAAACTTATTTTAACTTGGTTGAATGTGTTAAAACGGAGTATGTATTCCGTTCTTCATTACCTTGTGTTGTGATTTTCAATTTAGTAACACCCCATGACCCGAATGCTTCCGCTATACCAGATTTTGGGGGTGTTACAGATTGGCATCAGAGCCTAGGTTATAGAGAACTAGGTACATATAAACCCTAAACTATAACCGCTTTTTACAAAAACAAGTCCCTATGACCGCCACTTGCCTACCTGCCTTGCTTGCAGTTTATTTGCTGGTTACTTGTCTTAACTATATATTACTGTTTGTTGATTTTACTCAACTACGTGTACTATAAGTATTATATGTATAATTATACATACTTAACTTACACTATTTACTACGAGTATTTTCGATATACTTACACACATATACCGTTTTTGTCACAGACTATATCTTCCCACAACATCTCTCCGATCTCGCCGGGCTCAGATGACCCGTACATGCAGGTGCTACAGGCTTACAATGCATCAGACCCCGACCTCATTGAGCCCACACCCACTACAACGCTACCTACATCCACTACTGATCATGCTCCCGTCCAGCCTACCTCTATTACCTTGTGTTGTGATTTTCAATTTAGTAACACCCCATGACCTGAATGCATCCGCTATATTAGATTTTAGGGGTGTTACATAAACAATGCATAACGCCTTTTATTTATATTGGCAGATGTAGTTGGTACGGTTGTTGGTATTAGTGATATAGTACAAGTGAATTCCATTGGCAATCGTAAAATACGAAGGACAGTGGTCATTCAAAATGAAGAGTAACCATAACATTGTTCATTATTTGTGCATAACTATGTATCCATTTGAATTCCGTTACTAATATATATTTACAACCGATATTGCCGAGGTGAAATCGTTAATTTGACGTTCTGGGACAATTGGGCCAATAAGTGGACTGAATATGCTGCGAACTTAGATAAAGTTGGCCATATTGACTTGATGATGATGTTGGGCAAGATAAAATACTGGAATAGTAAGTTTATAAATAATCAAATCAGTAATACATAAGATTCTTTGTCTTATTTGAAGTTTATAAATATACTGATAAACAATATGTGTTACTTACCCTTTGTCGTATTTGAATGTAATACAGATGATCCATCGGTTCATAATGCTTTGTTTGGGACTAGATTATTCATTAACAAATATTTCCCTCGATTAAAAGAGTTTCTGCAAGAGGTTAGTCAACATATATATTTTTATTTGATGTTACAAAATGATGTGTTAATGTGGATTGATTATTTTCTTATGTTACTGTAACATGCATTATTATAGAATTATTTATAAATTTAAACTAAGAAACATAATGTTGTTTTGATAGATTATTTCCTTGTGTTAATATAAATGTATTGTTGCTAAATTGTATGCTTCTTTCTTGCACAATTGGTTCTCTATTAGAGATAGTTTGTTTTGGCTTATCAGATATCCTACATAGTTCTTGATCTGATACGGCTTAGTATATTTAGGTTGGAGGCACGTGAAGATTACGTTGCCAATGAGCACAAAATTGAGTTGATTGCTCAAGAAACAAAAGTTGTATCTCCGGCGGAATTCATGCATGGAGCAGTGAAGGCATTGGTTGGATCGATTCCGGAAACAGAACCGGTAGATAACTCATTTTCAGTCAAATTTTAGTATATACTTTTTTAAAATACATCATTAACTGATAATATAATTGATGTATATATTGTAATGCAGGATACTGAATGTGTTGTCTATGCAACTGTGCATAGCATTCAGTACGAGAGTGGATGGGCATACATTGGATGTAAAATATGTAGCAAGAAGGTCAGGGAGAATTCGGGCAAAGCAACTGCAAAATCTAGAGCAGGATCATCTTTTAAAAACAAACAGTCATGGATGTGTGAAAAACAAATATAGTTATAAATGTTACACATGATAATTAGTATACTAATATGTTAGTTATTTTGCAATTATAGTTATAAGCTTATTGTTCGTTTGATGGATGAATCTAGAAGTGCACAACTGGTCATTTTCGACAGCAATATCTATAAGATGACCCGTGTCACTGCTTTGGAGCTTATGGAGAAACATGGAATGAATCCATTGCTTTACTTCCCAGATGAACTCAATCAAATAATAGGGAAAAGGTGTCTGTTTAGGTTGAAGTTTTCAGAATTCAACTACACCAACAACAACCATGTGTATAGATGTGACAAAGGTTTCTAAGGATGAAGAGATTATTAACTACTGGAAAGATGGATTTTTGGTGGACCAGGTATTGTTATTTACATGTCCACATTTATTAATCATGACTACTGATTTTGCTAAACTAAATGGTATGTAACAATATATTGTTGAAAATCACAGGACCATGATGGGAAATACACTAGTCCATTGGCTTCCAAGGAATCTACTAAAGTTTTGGATCTCAGCCTTCCACGAAGGTTACAACTACATTCTCCTGCAAGTGGTGGCAGTGGTTCCACAATTGCTAAAAGTTCAGGTTCCAAAAAGAAGCGTGACCGTGAGCGCATTATGGAGCAAACTGTTGTTTTTATTGATTTATCTGATTCAGAGTATGAATCAGAAGATGATGACAAAGAGCTGAATGGTAAGAGAACAATGGTGGTTTCTGATAAAGATGAAAGTGGAAACAAAGACACATAGATGGTTATTGTGAAAGAGGAAAGTGGAAACAAGGATACAATGGTGGTTGCTAAGAAAGATGTAATTGGAAACAATGACATATTGGTAGTAGCTAAGAACGATGAAAGTGAAAACAAGACCACGTTGGTGCTTGCTGAGAACGATGAAAATGGAAAAAAGGAAACAAATTTGGCTGCAAACAATGTTGAAAGCGTAACCGATGAAATCGTACGTGTGAAGGTTGAAAAAGATTGAAGACATTGAAGTACATCACATCTTCATATTTTCTTTAATATCTAATAATTTATGCAAGTTACTTGCAATGAACAATGCTTTGGCTGTTTCTGTTTTATGTTTTTGGATTTTGGTTTATGCTACCGTTTGGTTTTATTTCTAATGTATGAATGGAGATGTTTATTTGTTAAGCAATTGTTATTTGGTTATCTATTTATACACATTTTTATAAAATTATTTGTGAGTTCCTTTTTTATATGAAGGATCGATGAATCCGGATACAATTGTTTGATTGTTCTTTTATTTTGGTCTTAGGCAATGCAAACTTCAAGAGTAAAATCATGCAACCATTCATGTATTACCTTAAATCAAGCTTATTAATCAAATAAATTTTGCATAATTAAAATACATATCAAATTTTTTCTTTTGGTTCAAAGTCACTTAAAAAGTCATTAATAACCAATAACTACTCCTTTTAAATGTCCAAAAAGCCTTGCCCAAGAAAATCAAAGCCTGCCCAATGAAAACGAGTCCAGTAAACTCAAACGAAGCCCGTTCCGTTAAACTAATTCGAATCAATGAAAAACTATATAATGGGTAAAAGAATAACATGCATCGACATATATTTTTCCCATGGCATCATCAAACCTGACACTGATTCAAAGTGCGAAGATCAAACCGTTCCTTAAAAAAACATGTGACTCAACCAAAGAATGAAGATGGAGTACGTGATCGACACAGTAAAGAGCCAAATACTAAGGTGGACGATGCATTGAGATTTCTTGCATCAGTCTTTGAAGAAGGTGGACCTTCTCAAAGTAATAAAGGTATCGCATATAAGTTTTCTACTATGTTTTAAATAAATTTATGTTTTCATATTAAGTTTATTAGTCCATGTACTTTTGCTTTGACAGATGAGTTAGACGAATCTATTCTTCTTGACTGGCTTAAGCTAAATGTTGGAGATCCTCAAGAGTCTCAACAGGTTCTCAACGGCGGTAAGTCGAAGGTCTTAAAAGCAAAAGCTATGATTAATGAAATACGCGCAATGGGTCATGAGTTACCTGATGAATACTTTGTGGATTTAAACTTCTTCAATGATGAAGATTGAAATTTCATCATCTGAGTATATGTCATTCACAAGTTTATTTGCTTTCAGTTTCACTAATAAATGTATTCGGATTCAAAATTAATTTCATGAATTAGTTTGATGCTACACGATTTAAATGATATTTGGATGAATAATATATGAAATGTTTATGATATAAAATGTATTTCGGTTATTATCAAATCTTGAATAATTGTCAACCAATATCACTATGAATAAAAACAATTCGGTTATTTAGCAATCAATGATAATTGTCAATCAATATTACTATTAATACAAAAAGATTTCACATCAGTTATAAAACTGTGTATATCCCTTAATAAACGCTTTGACTACACAAACCAATTTCAAAAATACATTTACATATCGTATCAAACAAATTGCATAACATAATATAATGACTCTTATGTTAAGCCATTGTTATTTGGTTTTATTTTTAATGTATGAATGGAGATGTTTATTTGTTTTTAACATATTTGATTATTCAATGTTTAAATTCAATTGTAATTTTGTGTATCATTATTATTTTTTAGCTTTGTTATGCTATGATATAACAAGTATATGAAGTATATGAACATTGTAATATTTTTTATATAAAAGTGTTAAAATAACGATAATGGTACGAACAGCGTAATCGAACAACATAAAATATATCCAATGTCTTCAAAAAAAATATGTATCAATACTTTAAAAAAATATACTCAATAACTATCTTTCCTAGAAATTTGGTTTACGAAATGTTAAATATCTATATCCTAAAAATACTTTTTTATTTGTTTAATTTTTTTATATATATGTTGTTTCACCATTTTAATAAATGCAAACCATTTGATTATTTTATTCTCTAAATATATGATATGCGCAAATCATTCCTGAGTATAAGTTTATTTTTATGAGTAATAAGTAATATATTAAAAGTATCAAACATACACATTAACATGCCTTTACGATTCAACACAGGAAATCGCCAGATTCGTGCTTTCAAGTTTTTTTTCAACACCATATGTTTACATGTTGTATGTTTTATTTAGTCGGTATCTTATATTGTGACTTACAGTGGATGGGGTGAGGTGCCTCCTACCATTGACATATGCATTCACCATGGCGGTAGAGTTGTAACTACAAATGTTCTTTATGATTATTGGGGTGGAGATGAACTGATGATATGCAACGTGCCAACACATAATTTAACATACACCAACCTTAGACGTTTAGTCGGCCAACATCTTAGTCATTATAATGATGTTTTTGCCTACTACTTGCACGTTCCAACAGTTCAAATAGAAGAAGAGTACAGTCTTCGTAAGATAGAACATGATTTCTTTGTTGAGGTCTGGCTCTCTGACATTCAAGTAGGTCACACGTTGGATATTTACTTGGCTCATCTCCGTTATCCGACACTTATTGACCCGAATCGTCGAAGGTGGATGGAGAGAAGATGGGAAAGAAACGGATGGATAAGTGGGCATGTTGAAGCTAATCGAATGGCTGCTCGGAGACGAACTAGATGAATACTGTTGTCTCATTAATTTCCGCTTACATCTTTTCCAATGAAACCTATTTATGGTAAACTATTTGATGTTCTTAATAAATGTTTTTTACAAGTCATATATTGATTAAACTACACGTCAACCCTACTGACACACACTAACATGCTTTTTTGATTCAAGACAAGGAATTACCGGATTCAACACATAGAATCGTGAGCATATCAACTCATTTGCATACACTAAAAGGCCATTCCCATTTCCTAAAACAACATGGTTGACGTAATTGAACATTAATCACCAAACATGACATGATATTAACAAACATGGTTTTGCATAATACAGCGTCCAATTGCCTAACATAACGTACACTACGTTATAAACGTCTAACCACAACTTTCTTTCCATAATCAAAATTTTTAACAATTCATAAAGCAAATCCTTAAGTAGATAATTAAACAACCCATTAAACACATACGAAGTCTTGGACCTTCATCATAGCAAAGAAGGTTACAGTACCAAAGGTCATGTTTTTTACCACATCGGCTTTTTTTAACAAACATGGAATATTGGCATCATTGCAGGATTCTGTGCATCCACCGTCTGTTGAACATCTTTGATGATGTCAACCATTTTGTTAGGTTCGAATCCACACCTATTGGCAATGTGTCTCCAATTAGTTTTGATGTTCACGTGATTCTTGCTGTCATGCCTGTCTATATGAAACTCGAGATCCATATCAACTTAGAAATGCTCTTCATTGTGTATCAGAAGTGCATTGTGGTACTTGAACATTTCATGTGGTTCTACAAAATAATGAGGTATTGTCTGTAGTAAACAAACAAAACAGAGTATGACAGATAAGTATATACCTCTATTAAGAAATTTTGATAATGTCACCGACACATAAATGTTCCATGAAAAATAAGATATGCTTACCAGACGGCTTCTGTCCGTTACATAAGCCATAATTGGACTATAAAAACATTTAAACTCTTCTCATGGTCGGTGTGGTTTGGCCAGTCACACTGGTGTTTCATCCGAGGATCTACATTTTGAAAATTTCAAAAGACATTATATAATGCAATTTAATGAATTCAAGCATGTAAACTTATCACAATTTAACCAAAACATTACTTGAAGTTTCAAGTTTATAGACAATTTAAACTAACTAGTGGTGAATTTGGAAGATTCATGTATGATTGGATATACTGATTCAAGTTTCAAATAAACACTAGCATATCTTTAGTCTTCAAAGCTACTAATTTTAAAACATATTAATACACTATTCATACAATTAAACCAACATACCATCATCTATTGTGCTTTTTTTGAACGGAGCATCATCATTCGATCTTGTACATGAAACGTTCTCATTAGCCAACCCAATACCATTTGTAGCAAATGGCATCATCGAGACAGTACGATGCTCAAGCTCTGTGAATACCAACCTCGATCCAGGCTCGAGGCCTTGCACTCCAACAAGTACATCCCATCCCTGTCCTGAAAACACAAGTCCGTGACCGTTGCTAGGTAGTTCAATGCGACACTGGGTCACTGTTGAAACGCGCAGACCACTGACAATAATTCGGACTCTGTTGATGTTTGGTAAGAATTGGCAAGGTAGGAACTACATAACAATTAAACATTCATACTTTTTACTAATTATGAAATTGAATAAGCATTATTTGCAAAACACTTATACCGTATAATGATTGATGATTTGACTTACCGGTGACTGATCAATGTGTCCCAAAGTACCGAAACATCTCCTTTGACGTGGCCCTACTTGAGCCTGCAAGTATCCACCACATTCAACACCAGCATTGTCATATGCTGTGACGTAGTACTGGTCTTCGCCCTCTCGAATGAAATGAAGTGTTGACACGTTTGTATATTGGCTGTCACGCAGAAACTCACGCCATTCAGGATCGTACAGGGCATAACGGTTCCCACTCACCCTCTTAATCCACACATTATGCATAGTACGTCTGTTATGAATTTGATAAAGCCATTTGCTGCCTGTGTACAACAGTTCCGTAAACAGAGTTGGGAGTGGTTGGAAAAAAAAAAAAATAAAAACTCATATTCCGTATATTAATTTTTGGTTATATGTTATCCATTTGGCCAAAAGTAATATGATAACGATCATAAGTAATAGTAGTTACAAAATACCTGTTGTGTTCGAAAGTTTCGTGTGTTCGCCTCGACAATAAATTGAAAACTCATTCTATTTAATATCAAAAAACATATGTGTATCAGCAAAAACAAGTTACATATTTTGCAAATATGTAAAACATGATGCATTAACAATCATAATACCAATACATCATAGAGAAGCCCTTTAATTGAATCTAAAAAACATCTCCAATACCACAATTATACAAATACAGTACAATATGGACCATAATTTTTCTTAAATCATACTAATCATAAAAATAATGAAACCTTTCTAACTTTTTACTTTATCTTACAAATATTCTAATATTCTCTCCACTTAACAACCTTCAAACATACATATGATCCAATGCATAGCATATTTTATGTTCGTCTTACCTTAATAACAAAAACACATGCAACGTTACATCAAAGTCAATCTAAAATCATACAAGTTTAAAGCATTTACATCAGGAAATTAAGGTTGCAAATTAACAAATACTATAACCACCAATATCATAGGGTATGTTTTCTTAACATAACTATCTAAGAATCGATTATAAGTTGATCAAAAACAAATAATAACATAAAAAGAAAAACAAAATAAACAAATCTTACATGGCTTTATTAGATCTGCAACTGTTTAGGTGAAGAAGAAATGAAAGGTTTTCTAACCCCAAGCTTTGAACAAATGATTACAAGTGTAGAAGATGGCGTGAGATGATTAGTTTTCACTGCTCGAGGTTATTTGACAAGAACTAGATACTAAGTTATCATTTTTTTTAGTGAAATTTACAGTTCAAAAAAAAAGATACTAAGTTATCACCCTTTTTTTTTAAAGAAAGCTTAAAATAAAAATAATTTAGTATTTAAAAATTACAAAAACTATGTTATAATTTTTTTACAAAATACTTGATAAAATATTATACTCATTTAATTTGTAAATACCATCCAAAATTATAGGATGTAATATTGCCTTTTTATTTTGAGGTAATTACCCAACTTGTAATTATGTTAATTGAGTTTTTGTTTTGTTAAAAGAAAGCACCTACTACTTTTTTTTTTTTTTTTTACCAAAGCACAATATGTATTTTATAAATTAAAATCAAAAGCAAACATTAAAATACAAATAATCGATTCAACAACAACAAAAAGACATGTTCATATATAAACTTACAACGTTTATATAAGCATCAAGTAATCATACTTTAAGTTCACGTTTTACATTACCATATACATTAAAAAAAATACAAATCCTAACCATTACGGTTTAAAAGACATAACCCAAAACGTTATGTAAAACGACACAGTAATTAAATAACTAAAAGATATAACCAAACATGCACAGAATTTAGATTGTTTTCGCCTACAAGGTACAATACTACTAATTCTTAACTATCAAAAGCATTCAACAAATTTGACCATCAAAGGTTAACTTTCATCCTAAATCATTCAACATTAGCACTTCAGCAAAAATCAAACACAGGCATAAATATTGGCTCTTCACCATGATAAAGAATCTCCTCCTCATCGACAATGTCCTCCACGTACTTGAACCTTAATGTCTGATTTTGTTTTAAATTCCAATCTTCAGCAAGCTGCCTCCAATTTCCTTTAAAATTCAAATGACTTTTACGATATGGTATATCTTTGTGACTTTCTTGATTTATAAAAATTCTGAAAGCAAACGTCTTGTGTCGAAGCAAGGCATGTATATAATTGAACATCTTGTGTGTCTTTACAAACGGTTCTGGGATTGTCTGCATTACAAGAATATCACATTCTCAATTAAGTATATCTTAATTCACAGATGTTTGATATTGTAAATTTACGAGTCCAATATGATTTCCAAAAACTTACCAGTCGGCCTTGCTCAAGCACATAGCAATATAGCTTATAGTAGAAAGTTTTGTTTTCATCCATGTGCTGCATTCTGTGTCCAGTCCATTTGCAGATTTGGAACATCCAAGGGTCTATTCAAATAACTCAAGTAATTTTTTTTATAACCAATTCATAATGCTAGAAAGGAATTACCATTATGGAGTTTCTACTTACTTATCCATATCAGCAATGTGTTTGGGTTAATCAATGTCCAGTACCGTACACCTTACGTTTTCTGATGACAATTCCCGTTCATCAGCCAAAAAAGTCATAAGTTTCACTCTGTTATTGAGGATGTTAGTGAACACCATCCTTCATCCTGGAACAAAACCTCCAAAAAGAACAACATCGTTCCAATTCATTCCAAAGAACACGTTCCCATAATTTGTAGTTTGTCCAGGGTAAAGTTGACGGCGGTGCATGACTTGAATTCGTAACCCATTTAGTTTAACCGTGAAGACATTATTAACTACATTTTGCAGGAAATTTGATGGAAGCACATATGATACATAAATGCATAAACGCACAAACTGAATAAGACTTTATATTATATTACCATATTTATAGTCCATCAAAATACTTCATATAAACAAATAACTAAATATGCTACATACAACGTACCGGACATTCTTCTCGATTCTGGAACTACAGCAGTGCACTTTCCAAGTCTTCCTTGTGTGTTCAACGTTCCGTATCCACTCACTTCCATGCCTTGTGCATCGTACCCTGTTACATAGTATGTATCTGCACTTTCGTTTAAGAAGTGTAATAATGTTATTTCCTCATATCCACTAAACTTGATGAATCGTTCCCAACTATTGTCATGTAACTTCCATTGATCTTTTCCTGACTTTACCAGCAAAACCTTCAGTTTCTTGCATTTGTTGTTAATCAAGTACACCCAAGTATTCCCGTTAAAATAAGTACCAAGCCGGGAGTGTCTGTGAAGATTTGTAACATAATATTGTTACTCTTGAATTTTAGAACATATATATGACATGATAAATCATGTTTGTATAATTTTGAAACTGTTTTGAAAGTATATGTATAACTGTTTTTTCCGGTAGGTATTAGGATCGACTTCGATAAAAAATTTCATACTAATCATTTCCTGTTGCAGAATTCATTAAATGAAAATCAATCACACGTTTTGTATAACATTCGAAATCCGACTTATTCAATCATCTTATAAATGCCTTTACCATAACTATATTGTGTCAATCCATCTGAAACCTATTACGTTTATATGCATTTTACCCAATGTCACCTATTATTTATAACCAAAATTACCCATATATAATTTATACAACGCAAACAAATATATAATCTATGAATGAGTAGTTACTTAATTAGGCTATCAATTTTTATTATTATTTTTTTTTTTTTTATTATTATTTTTTTATTTTTTGTACACTCAAAAGAGCGATAGGATCATTCACTTTTATCTAAACAGTCCATTTTCAATCATACCAACTACAAAACCTCTACATGCATTTTCAATCCTAACAAATACTAAAGTAACACTCATATATGATTAGAATCAGCAAGCCTTGCAAAAATGCTACTTATATCAACATGCATAAATCAAAAAACATAAACCATATTTCCAATATTTTGAACAATACACTAATAATCAGTTTTTTTGACATAAAAATACAAATCAGAGGACTTATACCCTAAAAGTGAAGCGTATGAGTTCATTAACCAACAAAATCATAACAAACTAACAAATAACAACTTATTCGATTAACAGGGCTTGATGTTGGATTTTAAAAGACAAACAAAACAATAAAACGAACTTGGTGGACATATTTTTCATGTCAGAAACCACAATCAACTTATAAAATTATGAAATTAAGTATAACCAAGCTTACAATTTTGATCGGTTTATCTTTTGAGTGATGTGAGATTCTGTGGGAAATAGGTAAGTGCGTACAAAATTTGATCGGCTTACCTTACAAGTTTATCGGTTTATATTTTTTAGTAGAAAGATTATAGGTAAGTGTGTATATCTAAGTTTATACTCAATAGGTTGAAAAAACTTAGTAGGCAGTTGAGCGTCAAGAAACCTATAGGCATAAATAATGACATCCTAAAATACCTTTATTTACTTATTTAATTATGAGTAAATTACATAAATAATCCCTGTGGTTTGTCAAAAATTTCACCTATCGTCTCTCAAACTTAAAAGTTGCATATATCGTCCCTATCGCCTCCAAAGAATAACACTCGTGGTCCTTTTTTTAACAAGTGTTAAGTGCATTCCGTTATAATTTACACGTTAGCCCCTGTTGGTTATCGATTGTTGCATCGTTTATCCTTTATAATAACGGCCGTTTATAATACAAACCTTTTCGACTTTAGATACGTTTTTATCCATTTTCGTTTGTTTTTATACATTTTCATCATTTTTTATACGTTTTCTTACGTTTTTATCCATTTTTATACGTTTTCGTCCGTTTTTATACGTTTTCATCAATTTTTTTGTATTTTCTTACGTTTTAATCCATTTTTGTCCGTTTTATATGGTTTTTTTTACGTTTTGATATGTTTTTATCCGTTTTCATCCATTTCTTACATTTTTTTTATGTTTTTATCGATTTTCATCTGTTTTCAACCGTTTTTCTTATATTCTTATCCGTTTTTATACGTTTTCTTCCGGTTTTATACATTTTTAACGTTTTAATAGCTTTTTATCAGTTTTCATATGCTTTCAACCATTTTCATCCATTTGTATACATTCTTTTACGTTTTTGGTGGTTTTTATACGCTTTTTTTCGTTTTCTTATGTTTTTTCAGTTTTTATACGTTTTTATCCGTTTTTATACGCTTTTTTTTTATGTTTTCATGGGTTTTTATCTATTTTATATGCTTTTATGTGTTTCATCCATTTCTATATGTATTTATCCGTTTTCATCCGTTTTTATACGTTTTCTTACAGATAAAAATGTAGAAAACGTATACACACGGATGAAAACGTATAAAAATGGATGAAAACGGATAAAACCGGTTAAAAACCTATGAAAACGTAAAAAAAACCGTATAAAAACGGACCAAAACGTATAAAAACGGCAAAAACGTAAAATAAACGGACAAAAATGTATAAAAATGGATGAAACTGAAAAAACGTAAGAAAATGGATAAAAACATTTAAAAACGTATAAATACGGATGAAAACGGATAAAAACATATGAGAACGGATAAAAATTATGAAAACGTAAAAAAAATGTATAAAAACGGATGAAAACGGTTGAAAACATATGAAAACTGATAAAAACCTATGAAAACATTAAAAAACGTATAAAAACGGACGGAAACGTATAAAAATAGACAAAGAAAATGAACAAAAACGTAAGAAAAACGGATGAAAACAGATAAAAACGGATAAAAAAGTAAAAAATGTATAAAAATGGATAAAAACATATCAGAACATAAAAAAACAGACAAGGAAATATAAAAACGGACGAAAATGGATTAAAACGTAAGAAAATATATAAAAATGGATGAAAACGTGAGAAAAGCGTATAAAACGAACGAAAACGTATAAAAACGAACGAAAACGGATAAAAACGTTAGAAAATGTATGAAAAATGATGAAAACGTATAAAAACAGACGAAAACGGATAAAAACGTATAAAACCATATCTAACGTCGAAAAACTTTAAATTATAAATGGCCGTTATCATAAAGGATAAACGATGCAACAATCGTTAACCAACAGGGGCTAACGTGTAAATTATAACGGAATACACTTAACACTCGTTAAAAAAAGGTTCACGAGTGTTATTCTTTGGAGGCGATAGGGACGATATGTGCAACTTTTAAGTTTGAGGAATGATAGGTGAAATTTTTGACAAACCACAGGGACCATTTATGCAATTTACTCTTTATTTTTTTTTGTATATTTACAAATCATATATGTTGTGTTTACAAAATATAGATATATCATTCTCATTTACTATGATATATGATCAAAATAATTATGTGCTTTTAAGGTATTTTTAAAAGATATATGTCAAATATATTTTTAATCATTAAATGTGATGCTAAATCATAGGAACTTATTTAGGGTACATTTGAATAAAAATACCGCATTTGGTTACATAATTTGAAATTTAAATAGACAAGGACAAATGAGAAGGTAGTAACTAGGGGTGTCATAAAACCCGACCCGAACCCGACCGGGTTCGGGTCAACTCTAGTTAAAAATCATATTCGGGTCAATCGGGTCAACCCGAATTGACCCGACTTCTAAACAAGGTCGGGTTCGGGTATGTTTTTTTAGCCTTGACCCGACCCGAACCCGAGTTGACCCGAAAAAACTAACATTTTACAATGCAAAAAACTCGGGTTGACCCCAAACCCGAGTTGACCCGACCCGATTGACCCGACCCGATTGACCCGAGTTCTAAACAAGGTCGGGTTCGGGTATGTTTTTAGGAGGCTTGACCCGACCCGAGTTGACCCGAACCCGGCCGAGTCAACCCGAATGACAGCCCTAGTAGTAACGATCATATGAAGATCAACAATCAAAAATCGGTTTTGATGAAAGAAACTAATCAAGAAAAAGAAAACCAAGAATGTATGAATTTTTTACATTCGTAATCAATTTTGATTGATATATTTTTGCGTTACGATGATGATGTTTGATTATTGATAGTAAACTATTTTAGGGTATATGCATAATAAAACAATTCATAAGAGAAAACCCAACGTACATGAAAGAAATGAAAATGGGAATGATGGAGAAAATGTGAGAAAAAAGTCATTGAAGACCAATATGGTCCGAGTATTGAAGCAAGAAGACATGGAATTACATTCTGAAACATTGTTTCCTGAATGGGTTCCGGTCACTTACTGAAATTACACGAGGTATATTATGCATTCTGAAATACACAATGTTAATTGTGTAATGTTGAAGTAATTTCTTGCAATCACTTCGGACAAATGAGAGAGGCCTTTCGGTTGAACCAGTTAGATGTTCTTCCGAGAGGTCTGTGTGTCGATCCCTTCGTCTGCTAGGGATCCTTCAGGTATCTGCACACAACAGCACGCGTTAGGCTCGCCCCGGGTGTTATCCCAGGACCCACCTCCGGCGTGAGAGTAAGTATTTGATATTCCGAAGGGTTATGAACAGTAGTATGAAGTAAATGCTAATGAATTAGTTAGTTGAGAGTAGTAAATGAGCTGGGTATTTATAGTGCCCAGCCTTGGTACCTGAAATGGCGGCGCCGGGTTTTCAGAAAACATGTCCCAGACATAATCTCGTAAATCCCGGGGCGGCGGCGGCGGTGTCTGCAGCTGCCATCTGTCAAAGGATATTGTCACTTGTCCTGTTGTTGACAGCTGGTTTATCCGAACGACCTATATGCCTTTCGGTATATCCGGTCGGCTCCATTTCTTCCGGACGGCCGGTCAAGACAGGCCGTCCGGACACATACGCCAACATGTCCCCCCCAGTATTGCATTATCGATTGAAGATTGATGATGTAATACTTTTAAAGAATGTATTTGTTTCTTCCAACGTACGTCAATCGGATGCATGTACCTGTAATACTTTAAGTAATATTTTATTGCCTTTCGGCCAACGTCGCTCTGTCATATTTTATTGCCTTTCGGCCAACATCGCTCTGTCCGAACACATGTGTCAACACGTCCCCCCTCAGTATCATAGTATCAGTTTTACCGATATTGTGATACTTCAAAAATTCCAACATTATCCCTGACATGATGACTTTGATGTACATAAATTATCATTGCAATATTTTCTGAACCCTTTGCGGTTTGCAACATACGCCTTGCTACTTATATTGACTTGCGAACCATTACCCAGATACTTACGCCCCCTTCTTATCGTTCCCGAGTGATTCAGGTCGTCAACAACCATTTTCTTTTCCGAAGAATAACTGTTATGTTTGCCTGGTGAGTCAATGTACTTTTTTGTTTTATCCGGAGGGTCGGTTGTGCCGATGGCGTGGTATTTTCAGGCAATTTATGGATTCACATTTTACGTTTTTCGGTCGATCCGGACCGCTAGGCTTGAGTGTACCTAGCGTTATTTTAAAATGGCCGGGAGTTATTTTAGATATATTTTATTATTACTGTAAAAGAATCGTAATCATAAATGGCTGACACGTGCGCATGTGCCCTGCGCGTGGGTGAAGGTGTTGCCATGTCAGCCCTTGATTGGACGCGATATCTCACGCGCTTCTTTTTACCTATAAATAGCCTTATTCGTGTCACTTGTTATTACCGTAATTTTACACATTTCTTCAAGACGTCTTGCGGCATTGTTTTCCGAACAGTAATCGCGAGTTGATTCAAGCGGCTTTCATATTAATCCTTCATTTGTAAAGGTACGTTCCGAACTACTCATCTCTTGTATTTATTTTCTGTTCGGCTGTATCCCAATTTCCCTCAGTTGAACCATGTCGGATTCCCTCGTTTCGACTCCGGACGAGGATATTCAAGGGGTTGAGGTATTTCTTCCCAAGTTTGACATTCGAAAGTACACCTCTCGGTTGGATGAAGAGGCTGTGCGTAAGATAACTGTGGACTATGGTATACCGACAGACCTGCATCCGTGGCTGCCCTCGAAAGGTATGACAATGGACGAACTACCAGACGATGCTATCGGTTTGTACTTGGAACATTTTATTGAGGGTGGTCTGAGCGTGCCTTTCTCTAACTTCCTGTTGGGTGTTGTTAAATACTATAAAGTTCATATTTCTCAATTGGTTCCGCTGGGAATGCATCGTGCGACCTTGTTCGAAGTGTATTGCCGAAGCTTACATATCGATCCTACTACTCCTCTATTCCGGGCCTTCTACAAACTGAGTAAGCAAGGCCATTGGTTTTCCTTTGAAAAAAGGGGCGGTCGTGAGAAGAGGGTGTGCTTTCGGGAAATTTTGACTTGTTTGAAGGGTTGGAAACGTGATTTCTTTCTGATAGATAGGCGAGCTATTCCGTTTGCCATGCCTTGGAGGCATCATAATTCGGATACATCGGATCCGTATCCGAGAGGAGAGTTCAATGTTGCAGATGCCGACCGATTGGCTCAGGGCGTGATCGATCTCATCCAGGTTCCTCGGGCCTTTCTTTATGCCGTTGGGCTTACATCTCATTGGGAACATCCCGGCTATCAGGTCGCCATAAGGGATGCTGAGGGGAGGGGTATAGCCTTGCAGCCTTTGTTTTGTACTTCCCTGACCGATGTATTTTGCGCGCTTTCTTATCGGTTTAACGTTTTCATTTTTTGCAGCTATCACAATGTCTCAATATTTGAAGAAGCCAAAGGTCCGAAAGGACGCGTCTGTGATGCAAGGGGATAAGCATCCGGAGGGTCAACCTCCCGAGACGCATGTGACTATTCCCGCCACTTCTAATGCCGACATCCCGAAGAAGACGGCCGAATTGACAGGGGTCGAGGTTCCTGATGATAAGGTCTTGGAGGCCAAGAGGAAGAAACAGGAGCATAACGTTGCTCGGCAAACGTCCCAGTCCCAGCAACATGGGACAAGACTCCGCCTTCAACGCAACATGGAAGGCGGCGGCGAGTTCCAGTCGGTCAAGCGAAGCAAACCGAACGAAGATGTTAATGCGGCGAGGCCAGATGCTTTGGCCGCAAGAAAACAGCCGGAGGGCCAAGGCTCTTCGGCCGGAAGAAAACAGCCGACGGGCCCCGAAAGTATTGGCGTGGGCTTCACGTCCGAGGCCGCTGGTGCGGGTATGCCTTTCGAGAATATCACTCCATGTATTTTGCCTTTACACTTAGTTTAACAATAACCATTGCCCCTTCTTACTTTTCCTTGTATATCTTTTTTATTGTAGGGGGTTCTTCCGGCGCTGGCTCTGGCCATGGGAAGGAGAAGGTAATTGACGAGGATGACCTTGCTGCTTTGCACGTTCCGGCGTGGAAAGTTCGCAAGGACGATCGTTTGGATGGTTGGGAAGTCTGTCGGGACTTGATGCTGAATCTGCCGACTCCGAAGGAGGAGTCGTTCCTAGAGAATCTGGGTGATGCTGAAGCTGGTCAAAGGGCCTGGAAGTTATTGGGTATGGGTGCCGTAGCTCAATCGGACCTATTACTCCGGTTTGAAAATCTTCTTCATGAGCATCACGAGCTGTACCGCACCCATCAACAGTGCGGAAACCTCGGAAAGAACGGGGGTGGAGAGCTTAAACAGCTGAGGGCCGAGCATTCCACCTGTATGGTGAAGGAATCGGAGTTGATGGGTCAGGTTAAGGAGTTGGAGAAGTTGGTTGAGGACGAGAGGTTGGTCGCGGCGGAACGGATCAGTGCTCTGGAAGCTGGAAAAAGCCAAGACCAAGCTGGGTGAAGAGGTGTGTGGAAAACTAGAAGGGGGGTTGAATAGTTTTTACCGTTTTAAAGATTTCTTTGCTTTGTTACTATATGTTAATTTCAAAGGAAACAATCACAAATAAATAATCACACAATATAAACAAAAGATAAAGAGAGGAAAGATCAAACCACACGACACTGTTGTTTATAGTGGTTCGGCTACAAGGACTCTCTTCCTTGCCCTACTCCACTCCCCGAGTTTCTTACTCGAGAGTTTATCTTTCACTAAGAAACAAACTCCTTTTCCAGGCGGAGAAAACCTTTACACGTCGCTTACTTCCTTTTCCGGTACTAAGCTAAACACCGGGTTCTTTTCACAAGGTAGAACCAACCTGACGTCGCCTACTTACTTTACCGACACTAAGCTAGATGTCGAGTTCTTTACACGGGTACAACTACTCCCTACACTCCTTGTGCTTTAAGGACTAAAGCACTAACCACACTCACTGATTACAAATGATAGATATGATGTGTGAAACAAACTACAATATCACACAGTAATGCAACTAAAGGATTACGGTTCTGTAGATCCTTGAATGCTTGATCTCCTTTCTACAAAATGAAAGATCAAAGTGAAATGCAACTATGAATGATGTTAGTAAGATATGTACTGAATGAATATGTGTGTTAAAACTATATGAGTGATTAGAGAGAGCCAAATGATCAGCTTCCTATTTATAGGCAAGCTGATCTTCAGCTCACGGATCCCACGGATCCCTCAAAAGGGATCCGTCCCTTATGTGATTTGGATCCGTGGGACATGACAGCTAAGGTATAGTTGTCTCTTACCATATCTTAGTTGTATCTTACCAAATCATCCAAGATCTTCAAATGTCAACTATGTATCTTGCAAATCTAACCAAGATATATCAAAGATCTTCTATGTGATGCATGCAATGATGTCATGGTATGGTTCTAGAATTAAAGTTTCCTTTTAAGGAAATAAGTTACTAAACTTGTAATTCTTAGTTAGTATGTGAAGTGTAAAATGTGTACTTAAGAGACTTAAGCTAGTATTTATTATTTGCTAAAAGATATTCCTTATATTTGTCATTAACAAAACTAATGAAAGATCAAAGAATATAAATAACGTTTTTGAGACGCTATTTGTATTAACAATCTCCCCCTTTTTGTTGATGACAAAACATAAGGTATATTTTTGAGCAAGAGAATAAATATAGCATGAGTTCTTAAAAATATATATTAAGTTTGTTTATTAAAGAAAAGTTTTGTAAAAAATGTATGTACTGTGATGAATCACAGTTGATGCAAACTTAGTTCCTTTCTCCCCCTTTTTGTCGAAACAAAAAGAGTAGCGTAGCGGAATGCGATTTTGAGAACTTTAAAGCTCCCCCTTGTTTTATACTCCCCCTAGATGGAGTAATCAAGGGAATAATGCATGAATCTACAAAACAAATGGTTAGTATATGAAATGCTTATGAGATGCTCCCCCTTGATGTATACTCCTCACTACTCGAGTACCAACGTATACTATGAAGGGTATGATATGCTGCAAATGAAGTGTTAGTAATGAATGACTTCAATGAAGAAGTAGAATGCATGTGAAGTATTCTCCCAAACAAGCCTTTTAATAAGTTTTGACTTGAAAAAGTCAAAGTAAGTGTCTGATCATTATTTGTACCTAAGGTAATGAGAATCAAGATATAATATATGCTATAGAAGAATGTTAGTTCACAATGATAATATGCAATATGTTGATCACTCATAAGCATAAAACATCATATTCATATAAATTGAAAATTTTGTGACAAAAGTCACAAAGAGAAATGATGGTATGATTACAATAAAAAGACATAAAAAGTAAAAAGTCCTAAAACAACAATTTTAAAGGTCCTAACAACTAGTCTAAAAACCTCCTATTGAGGAGGATGAGAGATTGCGTTCAAACGTTCAAGAACATGGTTCAAGATGAACCTCATCTCATTTTGAAGCTCATGGACCAAGATGTTGGTCCTTTGGGCCAAGTGAGCCGTTCTCTCACAATGTGCGCAATCATGACTTGAGAAGCCGGGAGGGAGACTAGGCTCCAAGCTTTGCGGTGGTGGTGGTGGTGGTGGTTGGTTGTTGTTGTTGTTGGATGGTTGTTGTGGTGTTTGGAGGGAGTTCATAAGGATGTTTTGGATGTCCATTGCTTCATGAAGGCGATGGTCTACCATACCCGAGAGAGTGTAGAGACGGTTGAGCTCTTCACTAATCTCTTCTTGGGTTTGAGGCATATTCATCCACATTGCCTCGTCAATGGCTACTAGAGTGGATGTGGGTGAAAGAGGTTGTGGTTGAGTTTGGGATGATTGTGCATCATGGTATAAAGGGCCATGGATATCCGGGTAAACCGGGTGAAAAAGCATGGGTTGTTGACCTTCAAAGGTCATGGGTGGAAGATTGGGTAATTTTGGTGAAAGTTCTTCTAAGTCATCAAGATGTGGTGATGTAGGAGGAGTCCTAAATAATTCCAAGGGTTGGAGTTTGGGTGATTTTGGTGGTGATGGTGATCTAACAGGCTGTGATGGAGCCGGTGGTGGAGTAGAGGCTATTGGAGTAATGGTTGGTGGTGGTGTTTGTATAACAACATTTGATGGTGTTGGGGTGGAGAGTGTAAGGAAATTTTCACTAGCAATGGGTGATGATATATTGAGAGGAGAATTTTCCTCAGATGAGGAGTTTGCTAAGTTGATAAAACAACAGGGTTTAACACTAATGCGGGCTGTTCTTCTTGAAGTTCTAGATGTGGAAGAGTTGTGTGACTTAGTCATGGTGAAGTATGATAGCTAAGATGTACAGGAGAGGAAATGGTTGTTGTGTGAAGGGATGATCCTAAAGTGCTAATTTATAGACAGAAGGTTTGTGAGTCTGTGTGTTTGGATTTGATGTGAATCCAATAGAGAATGTTGGTTACTAATGATTTGGAACAAAAATTTGTGCAGGTCATATCAAGGAAGTCAATCCATTGAGCTTTGGTTGAGTAATATGTTGTGGATTTGCAGTTATTACAAGAAGATAGTGGAAAACATGATGATTTGATATTTCCACGGATTTGACGGATCCCTAAAAAGGGTTCTTTCTTTGTATTAGTTTGGTAACTCACACCTATATTTCAAAAATTTAAATTTTGGTGGGAAATTTTGTTCCTAAGTTTCTAAGAATTCCCTAATGATTCTAAGATGAATTATGATTAGTGAAAGAATCCTAAATGATACTAAACACTTAAGATTTTAAGAATCGGGATAAGTCGAAAAAGTTTTGTAATTTTACTGGGAAACCTGCGGATCCAAGTGGTTGCAAATGCGGAACCCTATTTTGGAATCCGCCAAATCCGCAGGTTGGAGGTTGGCGGATCCAACGATAAGCCTTGGCGGAGCCCTGTTTTGGGATCCGCCGGATCCGTATGGCTAAAACTTAAAAACTAAACAGAACATATGTCATATTTTTCGTTTTTCGACGAAAACCCGAAAATGCACCTAGACCTTACTTAACATCTAATATGTATAGCAAAACAACTAAATATGATAATATTAACACATGATTGCACATAGTTTAATCAGTACTTAGAAACTTACCGTTTTAGGTGTTATGCCAAACACTGGCTATAACCCGGAAAATTGATAACCATGATGGTTATCCACCTGCAAGTGTTAGTTATTACACATACACAACAAGTATTATCAGATAAATTCTAGACACATAGAAGTTTAACAACACAATATCCAACATTGTTTAAAACCAAACACATCCATTAACTCAGCTTCTTCTTCAACTTCTTCATCCCCTTGTGTAATTTCATCATCCAACGACCCAGATTCTTCACCATTCCTTTGATGTTTCGATACTCAGCGGATTCATGTTGAATTGGAGGAAGATGGCTCAAGTATTCGGGTGGAGGAATCCTAGAATTTGGCATACCATCATCTTCACTCATTGAAGATGATGAGGATGATGTTGGAACACGAGGACGTTTGCCCTTATCAATACTAACCCTAAAGTCACTCAAAGGAACGAAGGTATGTTCAATTTCATTGTAATCCGGAACAAATCCTAGATGGTTTGGACGAGCGGGTGCAAAGGCTCTATAAAGTCGGGTTAAGAGCATACCATAAGGCATTGCAATCTTGCTTTGAACCGGAATGTCACACATTCTTTTGGCAACATAATAGGCAAGATTGAAGGGTTGACGAGTAGAGATGTTGTACATCATGTGACATAAACAAGCATTGATATGATCACGGTTTCCTATGGTGCACATCACATTTGCCCTTAATACATCCTCCATCTTCTTGAATTCGGGTCTTAGTTCATTAAGTTCCATTGCAAATGGATCTCTAGCAACTTCACGACCACGATACATTCTTGTGGGGTTGTTCTTAGGAATGAAGAGATGTTCCCTAATCACTTCTTTTGATTGGAGAGGAGTGGCATATGGTGCCGTCCTATCAAGATTGGAGTCTAAGATTGTTAAGGACCATTTGTCCGAGTAAATACATGTACCTTGACTTGGAATTCCTAAGACCTCACCAAATTGATCAAGAGGGATGTTGACAAGATTTCCATTTAGAGTAAAATGAAGACTTAAGTAACCTTCATCACTCGAGCTAAGACCTACACTAGCATAGAACTCAAGTATGAACCTAGGAATGATTGGTTCATCTATGTCTAAAAGAGAATCAAATCGAATTGCGGCTAATTGTTCCCTAAGTTGAGTTCCTTCATAGAATGATGCATCTACGGCTCTACCCTCATGAACATACTTTTTCTCTAAGGCTCTCAAAATTTCGATTTGGGCATCGGTTAGACCCTTGGTTTTGTGGACTTTGGGTAAATAGTTAACGGTTTTCTTGTGATCGTAGTTGGTTGCGGGAGGCATGATTTTCCTAAGTACAAAAAGTTACATAGTTTAAGTTAAAATGATCAAAGGAAGTGTAAAATTCCTAGTGTGTGCCTACATGGGGACAATGTGGAGGTGCGGTTATCTCGACTCCTTTTGATGCAAGAAAAATTAGTTTATGCAAGTTTTGTTTACAAACGAGAGATAACCCAAACACTCCTATTTCAATGTAGCTACGGTTGAATGTACCCGAAAATACATATTAGTTATGTATTCCCTTTAGCATTCAAGAGACATTATGCAAGTGAAGTCTAAAAGATATCGTTTTTGCATTTGTATGAACAATGTAAGAAAAAATCATTTTACCTAGTCGTTAGAAGATTTTAGTGAAAAAATTTTTCATGGGGTTTTTGTTAAATTAAGACAATGTGCTATGAGATGCAATTCCTAACTAAGAAAAACATGTTTTTAAGTATAATGCAATAAATATGCTTCATGATTTTTCATGAATTATGCATATACCCCAAGTTTTGGTTTTGTGCATGAAATGGAAATCCTAGACGCAGATCAGGAGTATAAATATGATAAGAATACTTACAGTGATGTTAGAAGCACAAATTTGTGGAAGAAAATGGTCTAAAATGTGATGGAGATTAAGTGTGTGTCGGATGTAGTAAGGTGATATGTTTTGGAGTGAGGAATGAATAGTAGCTGTTCTTGTTTATTAAATAATAAACTGCACATAGCATGCGACGGATCCGGCGGATCCCAAACAAAGGATCCGTCCTTGTTGTCGATTGGATCCGCGGATTCAGAACACATGTTTTGGTTTAGTGTCGTGTATATCTAAACTAATGTTAATACTAATGTTTCTCCTAATCACTAGGTTCCATTAATCCTAATCCAAGTCTAAGATAATTGAAAGGTTCTCGTTTAAGTGGTTTAGTGAGAATATCGGCAATGTTGTCCTCTGAGGAAACTTTCTCAATTGAGATGATTCCCTTCTGTACATTGTCGCGAAGGAAGTGATGGCGTATTTCAATATGTTTAGTTCTAGCGTGTTGGACTGGATTTTTGCTTAGATCGATAGCACCTTTGTTGTCGCAAAGAATGGGAATGTTGTTGAGTTCAATTCCATAGTCGACGAGAGCTTGTTTCATCCGCAGTGCTTGTTGACACGCCTTTCCTGCAGACACATACTCTGCCTCTGTTGTTGAGATTGCGAGGGCAGTTTGTTTCTTAGCGAACCATGATGTTAGACAATATCCTACAAAAGTACAAATACCACTAGTACTTTTCCTATCAACATAATCACCTGCGTGATCTGAGTCAGTATACACTATGGTTTCTACACCCGTTCCTTTGGGATACCATAATCCTAAGTGTGTAGTACCTTTAATATACCTAAAGATTCTTTTAACAGCTTCAAGATGGGAAGATTTTGGATCTTCTTGAAAACGTGCACATAGACAAACACTAAACATAATGTCAGGCCTACTAGCCGTAAGATAGAGTAAACTACCAATCATTCCTCTATATTTAGTGCTATCTACGGATTCATTTTCTTCATCCTTAGTAAGTTTGGTTTCGGAGGACATGGGTGTTCTCATGGGTTTTGAGTCTTCAAGACCAAACTTCTTAAGCATATCTTTGATATACTTTGATTGGTTGAAGAATATCCCATCTTCTAATTGTTTAATTTGGAGACCTAAGAAAAAGTTTAGTTCCCCCATCATACTCATTTCAAACTCGTCATGCATGATTTTTGAGAAATCGTCGCATAACTCTTGACAAGTTGAACCGAATATAATGTCATCCACATATATTTGGACTATAATAATATGTGATCCCTTTTTCTTGGTGAAGAGAGTATTGTCTACTAGGCCCATGGTATACTTATGGTCAACTAGGAAAGTCTTAAGTCGATCATACCAAGCCTTTGGTGCTTGCTTAAGTCCGTATAAAGCTTTCTTAAGTTTAAAAACATAATTTGGTTTTTCAAAGTCGGCAAAGCCGGGAGGTTGTGCAACATATACTTCTTCATTAATAAGACCATTTAAGAAAGCACTTTTGACATCCATTTGAAATAACTTAAAATCATGTGCACATGCATATGCAAGTAATATCCTAATAGACTCAAGTCTAGCTACTGGTGCAAAGGTTTCATCGTAATCTATACCTTCTTGTTGATTGTAACCTTGAGCTACTAGCCTAGCTTTGTTTCTAGATATAATACCCTTTTCATCCATTTTATTTCTAAAGACCCATTTGGTGCCTATTATGGTTTGGTTTTTAGGTGGAGGTACCAAAGTCCAAACATCATTTCTAATAAATTGATTAAGTTCTTCTTGCATAGCAATTACCCAAGATTCATCTTTTATTGCCTCGTCAATATTTTTAGGTTCAATGGTTGAAATAAAGCAAAAATAATTACTTTCATTTTGAGCTTTGGATCTTAATGTTCTTTCATTAAGTTTTCCTATGACGTTTTCTAATGGATGACTTTTAGTTTCTTTAACATTGACTATTTCTCCTTTTACGGGTTCATTGTCATTTTCAATGTTTTCTATAGTATTAACCATTTGACTTTCAACTAAGTCATCATCTACCAAAGGTGATGTCTTAGAGGGAGGTGGACTTTCGTTGAATGTTACGTTCAACGATTCCTCGACTCTTGATGTTTCCTTGTTTAATACAATGTATGCTTTACTGTTTTGTGAGTACCCAAGGAATACACCTTCATACGACTTTGGGTCGAACTTAGTGAGATAGTCCTTTGTGTTTAAAATGAAGCACTTGCTTCCAAAAACTCTAAAATATCCTAATGTAGGCTTTTTGCCTCGATAAATTTCATAAGGAGTTTTATTTAAAAATTGTCTAATTAAAACTCTATTTAGGATATATGTAGAAGTATCTACAGCGTGACACCAAAACTTTTGTGGTATGTTTTGTTCATTTAACATAGTTCTACTCATTTCTTGAATTGTTCTATTTTTACGTTCTACTACACCATTAGATTGAGGTGTACGAGGAGCCGAGAAATTATGAGTTATTCCATTATTATCACAAAAATTTCCAAATTGAATTTCATTGTCAAATTCTCGACCATGGTCAGTTCTAATAGATACTATATTACTTCCTATTTGATTTTGAATTTTCTTGCTTAGAATTTCAAATTTTTCGAATGCCTCATTTTTAGTTTTCAAAAACTTTGTCCATGTATATCTAGAGTAATCATCTACTATAACTAAAGTGTAAAAATTTCCTCCATAACTTTGTATAGCCGACGGGCCAAACAAATCCATATGTAATAATTCTAGGCATCTAGATGTAGATACCATGTTTTTAGCCTTATGGCTACTATGTACTTGTTTTCCAATTTTGCAAGCATCACAAAAGTGTTGGTCATATTTCAACTTGGGTAGGTTCCTAACGAGTTCTTTGGATGACAAAGATTGAATAAGCCTCATATTAGCATGACCTAAGCGTCGATGCCATAGAGTTGAGTTTTCGTCCAAGGAGGTAAGACATAACTTATCTTTAGGTGTTTTATCTAATTTCATAACATAGACATTATTCTTTAAAACACCTTTTCCTACGGTTATGCCATCTTTAAGTATTTTACTTCCATTTTCACTGAAAAGGACGTTATACTTTTTCCGGCATAATTGACTTATACTAAGTAAATTAAAACCTAAATTATCTACATGAGCAACATCATCAATAGATAGAGAGTCATGAGAGATTGTACCTTTTCCGATGATTTTACTTTTAAGCTTGCTACCGAATGTGACATTACCTCCGTCATACACTTGGTAGGTTGAGAAAAGATTTTTGTTTCCCGTCATGTGTCTTGAGCACCCACTATCTTTGATCCACTCATCAGGTTCAAGATCAACTTTCAAGCATACCTAAGTTCATAAAAGACTCAAGCATTTGGTCCCCAATATCTCATGGGTCCGTTTGGGTTAAACATGACATTATCATGGTTTATGTATGTAAATGGTGGACCATTGTTCCATGACATATAGCTAGGACCATGAAAGTTTCTAGGCATGTTTTGGTTCCAATTATTTTGATAAGTATGTTGTGGATTAACTATACTCTTTGGAAAGGGGTGTTTGGGAAAACTCATTTGAGGTCTCTGTTGATCCGTTTTAACTCTATATTCATTTCTAGCTTGTCCTCTTCCTAAAGATACTGCTGGTTTATGTTTATTATTGGTTATACTACTGTTAGGTTTCTTAGTAACTTTAACAAATTCGGAACGGTCGACTTTGTGAACCTTCTGTTCAACTTGAGTACCCGCGGATCCTTTGGATACACTTGGCGGATCCAAATTTTTGGATCCGTCGGATCCGTGAGTGTCCAACTTGGTTGAATCAGTTTTATTCACAATCTGTTCCTTATACTCACTTAAAGTTCCTAGTTTCATAAAGCCTAGTCCTGTTTTATCATGAGGTAGCTTTTGCATTTTCATTATTTCATCTGCACAACTTATGTTTTTATCAAACCTTTTAAACTTAGAATTTTGTTTGATCAAATCTTCCTGTGTGGTTCTTAAGGTTTCTAATTCAAGTTTTAGTTCTTGACAAGACACACATGTTTCTTTACTATCTTTACCTTTTTCAATTCGTATTGCTTTTTCTTTAAGCCAAAATACTTCATTTTCTAAAAGTGTTGTCTTAGTTTTCAAAAACTTGTTTTTGTTTATGATTTTTAAAGTAACGTCACACAGTTTGTTATATTCTACTTCTAATGTTTCGTCATCTATAAAGGAGCATGAATCAGAATGTACCTCTTCTGTGTCATTAGCCATAAGTGCCATTTCGTTGTTCTTAGGCTCATCATCATCATCTCCTTTACTATCGCTCCAAGCTCCGCTAACAAAGGCTCTTTGAGACTTGGTCTTTGGAGGCTTTGGACATTCTCCTATTAAGTGACTGGAGTCACCACACCTATAGCATTTCCTATCAACCTTACCTTTCTTGTCTTCATGATCTTTCCGAGAGGATTTCTTTTCATCACGAGGTGGTTTCACAAACTTTCCTCGTCTCCTGAAGAATTTCTTGAAATCCCTCACGGCCATTGCATACTCTTCATCATCACTGTTTGAACAAGACTCATCATCACTTGACTCGACTTTGGCTTTCAAGGCAATAGACTTGATCTTCTCCTTTTTGCCTTTGACAATTTCCGAGTCTTTTTCCATAATCATTTCGTGAACTTTTAGGTTTCCTATGAGCTCATCTAGTGTCATGCTTGATAGATCTTTAGATTCTTCAATAGCTGTCACCTTTGCTCTCCATTTCGGATGGAGTGCTCTTAGAAATTTCCTGACAAAATTCTTACTAGAAAAAGATTCATCAAGTGCTTTAAGTGATGTAATAATAGTATTGAACTTAGCAAACGCACTATCAATGGTCTCATCTTCAGAGATAACAAATTGTTCGTATTGTTGGACAAGAAGATCAATTTTGTTATCTTTTACTTGTGAGTTCCCTTGATGTGTGATAATAAGAGATTGCCAAATATCCTTAGCCGTTTTACACATAAAAACTCTTTCATATTCTTTCTTAGGTAAGGCATTATAAAGCATCATTTTGGCTTCATTATTTTTGGCAATTAGTTTCTTTTGCTCATCACTGTGACGAGTAAGAGAAGCTCCTTCATCCCGACCACCCGAAATATTATTACTAATAGGTTTGTAATCACCATCAACTATAATATACCATAGATCTATGTCCTTTGACTTTACATAAGTCTCAAAGCGATTTTTCCAATAAATAAAACAATTTGGTTCAAATAGAGGTGGTCTCTGCATAGATTGCCCTTCTTTAAAGTTTTCAAAATCCATGGATCGTTTTAAGTTTTAAAATACAATATATTTTAAAGATCTTAAGTAACGTAGCTCTTGATGCCAATTGTGGAAAACTAGAAGGGGGGTTGAATAGTTTTTACCGTTTTAAAGATTTCTTTGCTTTGTTACTATATGTTAATTTCAAAGGAAACAATCACAAATAAATAATCACACAATATAAACAAAAGATAAAGAGAGGAAAGATCAAACCACACGACACTGTTGTTTATAGTGGTTCGGCTACAAGGACTCTCTTCCTTGCCCTACTCCACTCCCCGAGTTTCTTACTCGAGAGTTTATCTTTCACTAAGAAACAAACTCCTTTTCCAGGCGGAGAAAACCTTTACACGTCGCTTACTTCCTTTTCCGGTACTAAGCTAAACACCGGGTTCTTTTCACAAGGTAGAACCAACCTGACGTCGCCTACTTACTTTACCGACACTAAGCTAGATGTCGAGTTCTTTACACGGGTACAACTACTCCCTACACTCCTTGTGCTTTAAGGACTAAAGCACTAACCACACTCACTGATTACAAATGATAGATATGATGTGTGAAACAAACTACAATATCACACAGTAATGCAACTAAAGGATTACGGTTCTGTAGATCCTTGAATGCTTGATCTCCTTTCTACAAAATGAAAGATCAAAGTGAAATGCAACTATGAATGATGTTAGTAAGATATGTACTGAATGAATATGTGTGTTAAAGCTATATGAGTGATTAGAGAGAGCCAAATGATCAGCTTCCTATTTATAGGCAAGCTGATCTTCAGCTCACGGATCCCACGGATCCCTCAAAAGGGATCCGTCCCTTATGTGATTTGGATCCGTGGGACATGACAGCTAAGGTATAGTTGTCTCTTACCATATCTTAGTTGTATCTTACCAAATCATCCAAGATCTTCAAATGTCAACTATGTATCTTGCAAATCTAACCAAGATATATCAAAGATCTTCTATGTGATGGATGCAATGATGTCATGGTATGGTTCTAGAATTAAAGTTTCCTTTTAAGGAAATAAGTTACTAAACTTGTAATTCTTAGTTAGTATGTGAAGTGTAAAATGTGTACTTAAGAGACTTAAGCTAGTATTTATTATTTGCTAAAAGATATTCCTTATATTTGTCATTAACAAAACTAATGAAAGATCAAAGAATATAAATAACGTTTTTGAGACGCTATTTGTATTAACAATCTCCCCCTTTTTGTTGATGACAAAACATAAGGTATATTTTTGAGCAAGAGAATAAATATAGCATGAGTTCTTAAAAATATATATTAAGTTTGTTTATTAAAGAAAAGTTTTGTAAAAAATGTATGTACTGTGATGAATCACAGTTGATGCAAACTTAGTTCCTTTCTCCCCCTTTTTGTCGAAACAAAAAGAGTAGCGTAGCGGAATGCGATTTTGAGAACTTTAAAGCTCCCCCTTGTTTTATACTCCCCCTAGATGGAGTAATCAAGGGAATAATGCATGAATCTACAAAACAAATGGTTAGTATATGAAATGCTTATGAGATGCTCCCCCTTGATGTATACTCATCTCAATCCGGTTTCATGGAAGGAGTGGTAATAGGTCGTAAGCCGGAGGAGGTGGCTAAAATTGTGGCCGAGACGGAGAACCTGGATGTGGAAGCTGGCCAGAAGTTTGACCCGTTGTATGATGGGTTATTTACCGCCGAGTATCCCTATATCAGGAGGATTAGCAGCTCCTACCTTAGGTCTCCCGATGAAATCTTGAAGATCTTCCCTGACCCGCCTCCTTTTACTTCCGCTGAAGACCAACATGCCGGTGCTGCCGTTGGATCCACTTCCGGTGTTGCTGAGACCGAAGTTGTGAACGTCCAGGGCTCTTCTGCTGGAGCGAACGAGTCGGCCTCCTGATCACCCCGGAACTCTTGTGAAGCTTACTTTAAACTGTTACTTTGAAAAACATTTGTGGATGTAAGGCCTTCGGGCCAGAAATAATTTATTCGATTCGGATGACTGTAATAATTTATCGTACAATTTGCACGGTATCTGTTTATTTATACATCTAGATATGTGGTCGCTTTGCATAATTTGGCTTGTCATGTTCCTTATTTTACGCATCGCTTTAATTTACTTCGGGGTAATTTACCCGTTCGGTGAACCGGGATGTTCAGTGTTGCTTTGACCTCACGGGACTTCTACTTTGGTTCGTGCGATGGTGCGCTTTTTTGAGTACTCAGATTGGACTATCGGATTTTATAAACTTGCCATTATTGATGATTACCTGGTCTTTCCCCCTCCTCTTTTCTCCTTTTTTTTTTTTCTTTTTTTTTTTATTTTTTTATATATATATATATATATATATTCATATATATATTCATGCGTGCGGAGCAAAAGATGTAACAATTTAGCTTTCCAAATATGATACTTTCAGATTGCTTGTTCCACTTTAACTTCCCAAGCATGATAATTTCAGATTGCTTGCTCCACTTTAGCTTTTGCGGACCATTTATTATCCCTTTGTTACACCTGCGCTTTCGACCCCGAGCGTGTGCCGAACACTTGTGTGTTATTACCGTTACTGCTTGCACAGTTCCGGAGGTACAAGCTGACGTTCGGCCTACGTTCGGGTTATGAACGTACCACTTGTTTTTTATTACCTTCACTATTCGCATAGCTCCGGAGGTACAAGCTTACGTTGGAGCTAGATTTTTGTTACGAACGTATAATACTTGTTTTTTATTACCTTCACTATTTGCATAGTTCCGGAGGTACAAGCTTATACGTTTTTGGGCGACACACGCCAATCTTTGAACACTGACCACGAAAATATCCGGAGGGCGCGAACCTCTCGGAGGGGTCACATTCGGCTTATGTTCAAAGTAAGATAAATGATTACTCGGTCACCCCTTTCTGGGTACCGTTATGGTAACCCCCTCTTCGGGTGTTCCATCTTTGAACATTGACCACAAAACTCTCCGGAGGGGGCCAGCCTCGCGGAGGGGTCACTTTCAACTTATGTTCAGAAACTATATGGTAAGCCCCTTTTTTGGGCATACCATCTTTGAACATTGACCACGAAATTATCCGGAGGGCGCGAACCTCTCGGAGGGGTCACTTTCAACTTATGTTCAGAATGTCACAAGTGTTGCCATAATGTATTGTAAGAAAATTGCCTCCCTTCAATGGTGGGATAGCTGCACTTGTCATTTAGATAATTAATACCAAGCCCTTTTGGGTGTTACATAAGATACATAAACCGAATATTCATAAAAACATTTTCAATGGTTAATTGCCCGTCATATCGTCAGTGCTTTCTTTTCCATCCTTGCATGATTCGTGTTGTTCCGCTTGGCAAGTTTCCTTTCCTTCGGCGGATTCATGCTTTTCTCGGCTTGCTCTCCCATTAGTTTTGTTCCATTGGCATGTGAGATTTCCTGCCTTAAGTTACGAAGGTATTTTCGTTCCTCCCGTTAGTTTATGATGAAAACAAACATTGGCAAGAATGAAATAGCAAATAACGAAATGGTTATTTTATGTTAAGAGTTACCTGAGCCGTTATTCCTACCTTAGTTAATTCGTGAGGGTTCCTTCTGTTGTAGCATCGGATAACCTCTCCGACCGCAGGTTTCTTCCCATGTTCCTGCGGTGAGTCTTCCGGATGACGTACATTTCTTCTGGCATTCCCCTTTGTCATTTCAGAGTTCCAAGCTTCTCCCTTTACCCCCTTTTTCTTCATCCGTTCCTCCCTTGACCTGTGGTGCTCTTGAATCATTGGTCGTGCGGTCAGTGTTGCTATTCCGCCTGGAGTAGGAAATTTGATCATTGAGTGAATGGTTGAGGGGATGGCTCGTAATTTCCTTAGACCGATGCATCCTAATATGATGTTGTAGGAGGAGGGCGAATCAATCACGGCGAATTCCATCCAAACCTTCCGGGATTGGCCTTGACTTCCGAAACAGATTTCTAAATCTATCGATCCCTGCGGCTTAACGGGCTTCTCTGTGAACCCTACCAAAGTAGTGCTGGATTCTTTCATCCGGGCCTTAGTAGAAGGGCTCAACCGTTCAAATTGGTGTTCATACATTATCTCCGTAGAAGCGCCAGGATCCACGTAGACTCCTTGTATTGCCATCCCTTCCACCTCGGCTTCGATCACAAGCGGCTCGTCCGACATCTCATTCGTAAAGATGGGCGGGAAACTTATCGGAAGGTTCATCCATTCTTCTGAGTCCGCCCTTCCTTCCCTTTGATAGGTTGTTGAGCTTTGAATCATGTTAATAATTTTTCCTTTGTTCCCCTGGTGATTGTCCCCTTGTGTGGCTCTTCCCCTTCCTCTGAGGCCTTTCAACAAATGGTCTAACTTCCCTGTATTTAGTGCAGCTTTTATTTCCTCTTTAAGTTGAAAACAATCATCGGTATAATGTCCTTTCTCACCGTGATAGTCGCAATACCGGTCCGCAAAATCCTTTGCTATTTTCCCCTTTGTGGGAGGAGGTTGTGGTAACTTCAGTTGGTGCTCAGTTGCTAATATCTCTTTGGGTGTTTTCGTCAGGACGCTCAGATCTATCGGCCTTGTCTCGTTTCGGCGATGATCCATGCGGCGGGGATCGATTCGGCTAGAGCTGTCATGCCTCGGGGGAACATAAGGAGCATAGTAGTCACCCCTGCGTCCTTTGAAATCAACCTTGGGGTTATTCCGGCGGCGATCTCCTCCGAAGAGGGGCCTTGGTTGTTGATCATTTCTGCTGTGGTATGGGTTAGGCCTGGATTCCACTTTCTCTCCTTTCGGTAGTTCTGTTGTTCGGTACGCCTCTTCGGCTCGGATGAAATCATCAATTCTTTCCAACATCTCCTCGACAGTCTTAGGGATCTTGTCAGAGAACTTTTTTGCTAATTCCGGGTAGTGGTGACCGTTCAGAAATGAACCGATTTGCATAACTTCGGGAGCGTCTGGGAAGTAATTGACCTCGCACACCCATCTCTCCTTGAAGTCCGCGAGGCTCTCGTTAGCCTTCCGGTGAATCTTGTTGATCTCCGTGAGGTCTTTAGTGCTTACTCTTAACATACTAAACCTATTCAAAAACCTCTTTTGAAGCTCGTCCCAACTATCAATGCTTCCCGTTGGGAGCTTATCAAACCATCCCCTGGCTTTCCCGTCCAAGGTTTGTTGGAACATTCGACACCACACGGGCATCGGCCATTCTTCGTGATTTCCTGCTCCGATAAAACGATTGATGTGGTCATCTGGATCAGTGGTTCCTTGGTATAGTTTTAGGTTCGTCGGTATTTTGTGTTTGGGAGACGAGAATTCTATGATCCTTTTCGTGAACGGGCACTTAATTACTTCCTTAAAGGGTTTGCTCAAATCATCATCCGCCTTTTTCCCCTTTCCGTATGGCGACCCTTCGACGTCTTCTTCCTCCGAATGTTCATACTCGTCGCCGAGCCTCAGCATTCTGGGGCTCACCAAGTTGCGATTGCTTGGTTGTTTGAACAACTCTTTCAAGGCTGAAAGATGACCTGCGATCAGGGTTTGGACATCCGGAGGATCTTGGTCTCCTCCGGATCCCCCGGCTCCCCCCGCGTTTCGGACAGGGGTGAAGAGGGGTGTCGAACCCGCCATTTCAAACGTTGGTGTAGGGCCTGAACCCGTCATCTCGAAAGTTGGTGTAGGACCTGTCATTCCGAACCTCAGGTAGATCGAGCGGAATGTCCCACGGATGGCGCCAATTTGTTGAAGTAATTTCTTGTAATCACTTCGGACAAATGAGAGAGGCCTTTCGGTTGAACCTGCTAGATGTTCTTCCGAGAGGTCTGTGTGTCGATCCCTTCGTCTGCTAGGGATCCTTCGGGTATCTGCACACAACAGCACGCGTTAGGCTCGCCTCGGGTGTTATCCCAGGACCCACCTCCGGCGTGAGAGTAAGTATTTGATATTCCGAAGGGTTATGAACAGTAGTATGAAGTAAATGCTAATGAATTAGTTAGTTGAGAGTAGTAAATGAGCTGGGTATTTATAGTGCCCAGCCTTGGTACCTGAAATGGCGGTGCCGGGTTTTCAGGAAACATATCCCAGACATAATCCCGTAAATCCTGGGGCGGCGGCGGCGGTGTCTGCAGCTGCCATCTGTCAAAGGATATTGCCACTTGTCCTGTTGTTGACAGCTGGTTTATCCGAACGACCTATATGCCTTTCGGTATATCCGGTCGGCTCCATGTCGTCCGGACGGCCGGTCAAGACAGGCCGTCCGGACACATACGCCAACATGTAACATACAATTCGTTGTGTTTTTTTATTCATTTTTATAGCGGTATAATTTTAAACAAAAGTTTTTCTTCTTTGTTTGAACGAGAATGGCGCTGGTCGCCGCGATGCGGGCGAGCGCGTTTAAAAGCAAAATATATGCATGTATAATAGGAGATATATAGGTCGAAAAGATACGCACAGAGAACAGCAAGCCAACCATCAATTATTGATGCAACAAACCAACCGTGAATTATTAACACACCAACCGGGCTAACGGAAGGAGGGTGGGCCATAAAAGCAGGCAACGTTTTTTTTTATGGTTTAATAAAGTTCCGTTAGATTTTCTTTATCCTAAAACATTGGTCTGTGACATGTATATGTATATATATATATATATATGTATATATATATATATATATATATATATATACACATATATACATATATATATATACATATATACATATAGGATCTGATTCCATTGCATCACATTTTCTTATAAAATGACGTAGTTTAACATTTTTATTAATTTGAACTGTACCTTTTTTACTAATCAAAAAAAGAAGAGTGTAAAACAGGAAGTACTATAATTTTGTACAGTATCTTTCATCTTTCTCACCAAAAACACACACATACAAATACTTAAAATGGGTAAAACATAAAAGTTCTTCAAGTAATTATTCGGTTTCAAACCATCAGAACCAAACCACCCAAAACGACGTGCTTTGTCTTTCTTCAAATCATCCCACAAACAACACAACCATGATCACTATCACATGACCTTTCTCGGTTCCTGCAAAAAAGACAGATAACTAATAAGGGCAAGAAAAAGGAGATTTCAATCTGAATATTTGTTTACACAAAGAAAGGGTTGCATACCTTGTATCAAGCAATATTTAGTCGGAGCAATAGTGCGGCATTAATTGGTGTGTGGCAATGGACAGAGGCTCAGATCCACATTTACTCGTGGAAAAGCAAGGTTGCAGTAACATTCATCATTGCCTCGTCTTGTTGCGCAACGATCCTCAATTATACTCATCTTAATGATTTGCCTGCATTGTTTATTTATACATAAAAGGCAGGTGTAAACCTAGAATATTGCTAAGCCGTCATTCCAGGGTGCATATTTTGAGCAGATCTTCATTCATGGCAGAATACAATGGAACGGACTATTAAGATGAGTATAAGCGAGGATGCCTGCATATCCATTTAACGTTGCCCATTTCAGTATGAAACTGAACGCACCACAATTTGGCCAATGTTAACTGAACATATATTTTAGAAAACAATAAGGCTCAGATCTGCCATGGCTGCAACCACAATTTGTGTGTGGTTACCGTGCCAAGATATATTTCAGAAAAAAATCGTCATCGCCTTAACAGAAAAAACTTGTCAATATTATCAGCACCTAAGCAAACAATAAGACTCAGATCTGCCATGGCTGCAACTACACCTCATGTGTGGTTACCGTGCCAAGATACATTTCAGAAAACAAACGTCATCTCCTTAACAGACAAATTAATGGGTGTCTGCCACCCATATTAGTCAATTTGTAACTGATTATGGTAAACGACGTCGTTTAACAATGGTGTTTAACTGATATTTTGTAAATCGTCAATATTATCAGTACCTAACCAAAGAAAAAGGAGATTGTATTTGTATTTGCACATGTATGATTGTATTTGTATTTACATGCATATATACCGTATACTATGAATGGGCTGGACACACAAAACAGGCTAACTCAGCAACTGGGCTTTTGGAGGTAAGCATTTTTGGCAGGAAAATGAAACAGTTGCATGAGATTATGTGTAGTACCAGATGGTGCAGATGCAACATATCTCTGATCAGCAGGTACAGTTGACCATGTGGCTATATGTTCTGGTTTTAGTAAGGCTCAGATATGTACATATGTAATCAGCATTAAGTGCATGGTGTGGCTGCAACTTAAAGTGCGGTTGCCCTGCCAACGAACATGCGGCTGGGAAAATGGAACTGTACAAACTTATCATCATTGCCTATAGAATGTAGCTGCAAAAGTTTCAGATAGAGGATTATAGTTAGAAGATGCAGTAGGAGCAGGGTCAGTTTGAATCATGAAAAGAGCAACAAACATTAGTTAGAGTTAAAAGTCTCATATAGCAAGAAAACATAATTAATAGTACCTGTGTGTTGGCAGTTAACATGAGTTCTGTGTGTTCTGGGTGGTTGGCTACCATTCGTTACAGGTTTTGTAACTGTTTGACAAATGGCAGCAGGAATAGATAAGTATGCATCATTTGCTGGTATAAAAAAAAGGAAAATAAGTAAGCAGTACAGTAGTAATGGTTAGAATGTTTAAGGAGATTATCTATGCGAATAGCAATTGCATTTTAAATTTATCATAGTGATATAAGTAACACTTATCTTTTGGTCGTAGGGAATAAAATATATTGAGAATGTGAGTATCGATTCTTTGACAGGACAAAAATAGTAACAAAATATCAATGATGGATGCAGACACCATGCAAATGTGGCAGCAGCTATGTTCGGTGTCGGTACATCCATCACTGATATTCTGTATATTTTTGATTTCCAGCTTCTTTTTATAAGGATGTAGCTTGAATAGAAGTAAAAAAGGAATGCAGGCAGCTGGTTTGTGAATCTGTACAGGCTGTTTTGTTGTTTCGAGTGTCTTTGCACAATTGGGTGTACCACAGGATCTTAGAATAAGCGTCTTTGCTGAACTGAATAGACAGTTTTTGCTATAGGAACATATAATTAATAAATATACATTGGATCATGAAAAGGTACAAATGCAATATACCTTGGATCAGCAAGCGTAGTTGAGCGACGGGCTATATGTTCTGATCTTAGTAAGGCTCAGATATGCACATATATAATCAGCATTAAATGCATGTTGTAGCTGCAACAAAAAGTGTGGTTGCCTTGCCAACGAACATGCAGCTGGGAAAATGGAGGCGTACAAAGTTATCATCATTGCCTATAGAATGTAGATGTAAACCATTGAGAAAAAGCGATTTTAGAAAGTCAGAAAAAAGAAGAATGTAAAATAGATGAATGCAATAATGGGAATGGGTATGCGAACCTGAAGAACAGGAATCATCAAGTTTATCGTGTCACAATATTGTCTTATATATAATGCAGTGTTGAGTTTTGCTACAGTTTTTGTAGCAGTGTTGGGCCCGCATTTGGGTTGCAGGCTCTTGTTTTTTGCCTTTTGTTTGTTCCATCTCTTCTTTTAGCCTTTCCCAGATTGCTAATGATGTGGCACCCAGGTTTTTTTTTTGTTCAAAAGTTTAGTTAAATTTTCTAAATCCCCTTACAGTTCCATTTGTTGTTTCACCTTCCTTTGTGCAACTGCTTGCACCAAGCGAGCTGCTAGGTTGTTGAAAGAACAAAAGGAACTGTATGGGAATTTAGAATGAGTAACTATGTTTAAGTACAGTACCGCATGCAACCGTAGAAAACAATAAGGCTCAGATCTGCCATGGCTGCAACCACAATTCGTGTGTGGTTACCGTGCCAAGATATATTTCAGAAAACAATCGTCATCGCCTAATAATCAGCCATTCAAAGGGCTTCTTGAATAACATAAAGGCTGAAAACTACAACAAATAAGACTCAGATCTGCCATGGTTGTAAGCAGAGGTCAAAAAACAAAGCCACAGACACATACATATCCAGAAAAGTTGTAGTCTTGTTGTTGCAGTTGCACAGGTTTGGGTAGAAGAAGAAAGTGAGGGTTTAGGGATGCAAAGTATGAGGGTATAGAATGTTTAAAGTGCACTTCTTTTCGTTAAATGAAGCATGGCATGTATCTAAAGAAGTATGGAATTAGATTATGGAGGAACTGATATTTTCTAAATTGTCAATATTATCAGTACCTAAGCAAATAATAAGGCTCAGATCTGCCATGGCTGCAACGACACCTCATGTGTGGTTACCGTGCCAAGATATATTTCAGAAAACAATCGTCATCGCCTTAACAGACAAATCTTGTCAATATTATCAGTGCCTAACCAAACAATAAGGCTCAGATCTGCCATGGCTGCAACCACACTCCATGTGTGGTTACCTTGCCAAGATATATTTCAGAAAACAATCGTCATTGCCTTGCCAGATTGCTAATCATGTCGCACCCAGTTCATTTTTTCATTCAAAAATTTAGTTAAATTTTCTAAATCCCCTTACAGTTCCATTTGTCGTTTCACCTTCCTTTGTGCAACTGCTTGCACCAAGCGAGCTGCTAGGTTGTTGAAAGAACAAAAGGAACTGTATGGGAACTTAGAATGAATAACTATGTTTAAGTTCAGAATTTTACCATAAGAAACAAATGCCATCTATTAGTTATTTTTTTTGGTGATAGTAAAAGTCAATGTCATGTGCATGCGAAAGTTAACTTGTTGTTGCCTATCGACAACTGGAGCTGGAGAAAAGATGGTGATCAGCAGTATGGGTCAATTATTGAAGAAAGATGGGAAACAAAAGAGGATAGTGTATAGAAGTAATTTGTGGCAAAGTATATTGCACACTATCCTCTCCGGTTTCCCACCTTTCTTCAAGAATTGTAAACATATGACATGTATTGTTACTATCAGCAAAAAAAAAAAAGTACCAAATAGTCTTTGTTTCTTATGTTTTTTTTTTTTTTTTTTTTTTTAATCGACATACAGGTGGAAAATCTGATCTCCACCTCAAACCCCTTTTGTTATTGAAATAGTCTTGAGACAATAGCCTGCACCAGACATATTGATAGACAATTAAAATAGCAAAAGGAATTCGAGGTGAAGGTCAGATTAATAATCGTGATTGTATTAATCAGGTGTGCGTAGTAGTGCCGCTGAATACATGACCTGTTACAGATATTCACAGATGAAAAAATCTGGGTAAAATGTATATAAAGTTACGATTGATGGACAGCAAATGGTTACTTTTAGATAAATAAATTAAATATACCTCAGATCAGGAGCCGTAGTCGAGCGAAGTGCCACATGTTTAAATGTTAGCAAGGCTCAGATATGTACGTTTGTAATCAGCTTGTAATGTACGTTGTAGCTGCAACTGACACCGTAGTTGCCCTGCCAACGAACGCACAGCTGGAAAAATGGGAATGCACAAAGTTATCATCATCGCCTAAACACTGCGGCTGCATACCATTCAGAAAAAGGGATTTTAGAAAGGCACAAAAAGCAATAACCTGTATTGAGGAAAAATCAGTGTTCGAAGCAAGAGATAGGAGGAAACAATTTTTTTACCTGGTAAAGGACGGATACAAAAGGTTTATGTTATGTGCCAGTAAAAGGTAACATTTTCTTTTTGCATAGGCGGATGTGTAGTGACACAATTGGTTGTGCCCAAGAATATGTTTCAAGTCTGAAAGAAAGATGGGAAACGGAAGAGAATGCTGCGAAGAAGCAATTTGGATCAAACTACTTATCACACCATTCTCTTCCGCTTCTCATCCTTCTTTCCAAATTGAAGTATATTTTTGACCAAAAGCATTTGTGTCACTACAGTTATGAGTATGCAAAAAAAAAAACAATGTATGGTTGCTGTGTAAGTTCAATTGTCGATATCTGGAAATAGAAAAAGATGCCATATTAATAGCTGGTAGTATTCCTGAAGCGAAAATCGATGGTAAACCATAATGAATATTAACTATTGTTTTTTTCTTAACTTAATAAAGGATATTAGCAATCAATTGATGGATAGTAAATGGTTACCGTCAGATAAATCAATCCAATATACCTCAGATCAGGGGTCGCAGTTGACTGAGGAGGACCTAGACATTTTGACAGGCTCAGATATGCACGTTTGTAATCAGCATGAATTGTGCATTGTGGCTGCAACTGATATTGTGGTTGCCCTGCCAACGAATGCATAGGTGGAAAAATGTGAATGTGCAAACGTATCATCATTGCCTAAATAGTGTTGGTCTGCAGCTTTGTTTTTTACTCCTTACTTGCAGGTTGTGAAATATAAGTTGGCCTTAACTTCTGGTCATCGGCATATGCAAGAACAGAAACCTGGAGAATAAAAAATATAAATAAATTATGTATATGAAGACAATGACTACGCAAAGATTTAAAAAGTATGAATGTTGAGTGTAAATACCATGTAAATATGGTGGTAGGTGAAAGGAGGAAAGTATCAATGATGGATGTATACACCATATGAAACTGGGTATAGTTGCATATATGCAGTAACCGTGACTGGTTGCCATACATCTATCATTGATATTGTGTGCGGTTTTTTTACAATCTTTAGTTTTACATTATTTGAGTTCGACCTGCAGATAAATTCAGAAATAGATATCATTGGATTGATATTAAAAACTAATTGCAAGAAATAAATATACCTGGTATCTCTGCAGGTGCATCATGCATTTGCGTAGGCTGTTGTGTATCTGTGTGAGTGACCATAGGTTCTAAAGGTTTGTGCAACAACATGGCACTTTCTTTACAACGGCCATAATTTAGAGGCAAGGTATGCCATTCTTTTTGTTTTTGCAATGTACTATGTTTGGTATACCCAGCATCAGTAAGCTTCTGCCAAAAACCAAGAAGACATAAGTGCCACAGACAAATCGGATCTTCACTATATATAAAAGACTATATTGTACTGTGCATATTATACTTTAACTGAACTATAATTAGGCTCTAACATGAATTTGACCAAAAAGACAAACCTGAGTAGAAGCAGGAATCAAATAGTCCATCAGTGAACACCGGGTTTTGCTTTTTTTTTACAGGTTGCATTCGTGTTTTGATCTTTTTGTTATAGAAAACAATAAGGCTCAGATCTGCCATGGCTGCAACCACAGCTCATGTGTGGTTACCATGCCAAGATATTTTTCAGAAAACAATCGTCATCGCCTTAACAGACAATATCAGTCAGGAAAAAGTGGATATAACCAACGTGGCTGCAACTGGAATACGCTGCCCTGCCAACATATGGCTTATCTCGCATTTACAGACAGCTTAAAACATATCGTAGGCCCAAGATTCCTATCAATACAATCTCCTTTTTCTTTGGTTAGGTACTGATAATATTGACAATTTACAAAATATTAGTTTCTCCATAATCCAATGGCATACTTTTTTAGATACATGCCATGCTTTATTTAATGAAAAGAAGTACACTTTATTACACATCCAAATTTTGCCATCCAACTGTATTTAAAAAAGGGAATTTCTTTAAAGTATACGATATTTTTTTTGCATTCAAAGATGGTAGAGGAGATAACAAAAACCCTAACGCGTATGATAAAAATAAAAATTTGCGAGAAATCTTTTTCTTTAACCTACACGTTTGGCTTTTGTCATCTCTTATACCATATTTGAATGCAAAAACTTTACCGTTTCCATTTCTTACATTTCGTCACAGTATACACAATGACCTTTCCCAAGTCATTGCCCAAGCTTCTGCCAAAAACCAAGAAGACATAAGTGCCAAAGAGAAAACGGATCTTCACTACATATAAAAGACTATATCGGACTGTGCATACTCTAGTTTAACTGAACTATAATTACTCTCTATTTGAAGCGGCACAATTGGGTTAACATGAATTTGAAGAAAAAGACAAACCTGAGTAGAAGCAGGAATGAAATAGAATACCATCGTTAAAATCTGGAATCCATCAGTGAACACCGGGAAAAAAACCGACACCGTTTTCCACTGTTTCATTTTCCCGGCAAAAATCCTTCTCGCCAAAAGCCCAGTTGCTGGGTTAGCCTGTTTTGTGCCCAGTTGCTGGGTTAGGCTGTTTTGTGTGTCCAGCCCATCCATAGTATATGGTATATACACATGCAAATTACAAATAGAATCATACCCATGCAAATACAAATAATGCAAATACAAATACAATCTCCTTTTGCTTTGGTTAGGTACTGATAATATTGACAATTTACAAAATATCAGTTGTTCCATAATCTAATACCAAACTTCTTTAGATACATGCCATGCTTCATTTAATGAAAAGAAGTAGACTTTAAACATTCTATACCCTCATACTTTGATCCTTAAACCCTCACTTTGTTCCTTTTCGTTATAGAAAACAATAAGGCTCAGATCTGCCATGGCTGCAACCACATTTCATGTGTGGTTACCGTGCCAAGATATATTTCAGAAAACGATCGTCATCGCCTTAACAGACAAACCAATGGTCGCCTGCAACCCATATTAGTCAATATGTCGTTTACCAATGGTATTTAACTGAAATCATAGGCTGAGATAAGGATACAATTGAAAAATAAAATACATCCGCCTTGGCTGCAGAAGTAATAAACTGCCTTGCCAAGATATGGACGATCTCAATTATATTGACCACGCATTGCAGCATGTGGTTGCTAACACGAATGATAGCCTCACCACGGCTGCAAAAACATTATACCAGCAAGCCTTCTAACGTATGCTCAGATATGTCAGCAAACGGTAAAAAGCAGTTTCACCGGACGTGGCTGCAACGCCGACACGTTGCCATGGCAAGATACGGGGAATTCGACTTTTAATCCAACTCATTCAAGGCCAGGGCAGCCTCATTTTCAAAACGCAGACTGCAGCACATGGCTACAAACATATTCAAGACCAACTATCAACCACAATCAACAAACGGCAATATCAAAATGCAGTACATGGATACCAAACATATTCAATGATGGCCTAACTGCAGCCGTCGAGGTATCCGGCATGGCTGCAAACATAGCATGTTGCCCCGCCAAGACATGGACATTCCTCAACTTTTTACAAAGCCACGACCATTCATCCAAACTACGCACGACATGGCCGCAAACCAACTAAGTTGCCATGGCAACATTAGTCGACCCCCCGGCTGCAAACACGTTACCGTGATGCCCTGCCATGATATAGCAAAAAATAATTTTTATTAATGAAGGACAAATACATGAGTTCATAACAGAGGAAAAAATAAATGCTGACGAATATCCACAACGAACAAATAAAACAACCACAGCAAGAACGAAAACCCAAAAATTAGGGTTTTCAACTAATGATTTTAAATAATGAATTAGCAGCCAAACGGCAAGTAAACGGCATTACTATGTATATTAAACCACAAATCGTAGGGAAAAAAAAAAAAATAAATAAAATTAGGGTTTCCAACTAATCATTTTAAATCATCAATCAGCAGGCAACCGGTAAGTAAACCCCATAAAAATGAAAAGGGCTAAAGGCAAACGGACACTAATTACAGACATCAATCGGAAAATTAGGCTTTTCAGCCAATAATTTAATTAACAACAATTCTCACCACCGGAATCCTGAATCAGCAGGCAATCGGCCACTAAACCTTGTACAAATCAAAAGCCCCAAAGTTGGAGACACCGATCGAAAAGATACGCACAGAGAACGGCAGGTTCGAGAGAAACGCAGCAAACCAAGCACCAATAATTAGCACAACAAACCAACGATGAATTATTAACACACCAAAGGCACGATCTGGGCCAGACAAAGGAACGGAACGGGCTAACGGAAGAACGGTGGCCCACAAAAACAGGCTAAGAAGAGCCCGTAATTTTTTTGGCGGGAAAATGAAACAGTGGTAAACGACGCCGTTTTTTTTGTGGTTTAATAAAACTGGTAATGTTTTGTGTCCTTTTCACTTTAATTAACTTTTTGTTATTTACAGGTATATTTTCCGTTTACTTTTCTTATATTCACTACTTATTACGGTTTAATATGCAACTATACGTTTTATGTGTTACAATGAGTATACCCACTCATATTGATAGAACAACATCTACAATATTTGTTACTTTTGTCAACGTTGAAGCATCATCAAATGTTATTAAGGGATCATCTAATGAAGTCTTACAAATTGGAAAAGGTAAAAAATGAACTCCTGAAACTATTGTCAACGAAGGTCATATTGGAAAGTTTTAACTAATTTTTAATTTGATTCATTGTACGTTAATATTTTGTTTGAACTTTTATATTTAGAACTAAGATTTAAGATCATTTGAGGACCAAACTTTTTTTACATACCAAGGGACTAATCTCCACCCTCCATCTTTATTTGATCTAATGGATGAGATTAATCCCAACAATTTAAAAAACCCACTTTCATCCTTTTTTTTCAAATATTAATATCTTTCAAACCGTTAATCGTTAAGCGAAAAAAAATATGCCGTTACGACGAGCATTTAATTATCTTTCTATAGATAGGCAATTTGATATATTTTCGACAATTTTTTTTTTCTTCATTTTTTTACGTTTTTTTTCGTGGCCGAAAAAATCATATATGATATATCATATATGATATTACATATCATATATGATATATATGATATATCATATATATCATATATGATATGTAATATCATATATGATTTTTTCGGCTACGAAAAAAAACGTGAAAAAAATGAATTTTTTTTTTTTGTCGAAAGTATATCAAAATGCCCGTCTATAGAAAGATAATTAAATGCTTGTCGCGATGGTGTAATTATTTTCGCTTAACGATTAACGGTTTAAGAGATATTTAAATTATAAAAAATGGGTGAAATATTAAATGCTTTTAATCTCAACCATTGATTTCTTTTTAGATGGATGGTGGGGATGAGTCCCTTGGTATGTGAGGAATGTTTGGTTTCTAAAATAACTCGACTCTAGAACTAAATGGTATGTTATAGTAACAGAAACAAATACACGAGCAAAGGTTGCATCACAACATCATGCAATCGTCGATAACTCATCAAGTAAAGTCTCAAACATCGCACTTTGACCAAGTGGACGACCTCGCAAAAATACAAACACAATGCGCTAGACAATTTTGGTTAATCTTTTATATCTGTAAAGTACTATACGTGTTTTGTTTATCTTATTGATGTCATGCATTTTGAAAGCAACAACACAAACTCCTACGATTACAAGCAAACCACCAGTAGTTGCTTCAGCTCAACAAACGAATGATCTTGCCTTATTCAGTGGACCCTCAAGCATCGAAATTCGGAAAAGAGGACGCCCCCCAAAAAATCCAACCAGTGCGCATAAGGGCTTTTTTTGTTCATCTTCTATATCTATTATGTTCGTGTTTGTTGTTTACCTTATTTGTCTTATTTTTTTTTGCAGCGACACCAGATATGCCGACGATTACAATGACACCATCTTCTTTTGAAATACCTAGGCATACGTATGTTGTTCCCTCATCCAGTATATTATCAGATATCAGAAATAGAAAAAGAGGGCGATCTGCCAAGAATGTACCCTCGGTACGTAAGTCACATGTGGTGTATATTACAGTTTTATTTATTATATAAACATATGTAACCTCTATAGTGTTGTTTGATATTGAAAATGTCTTTTTTTTAAGCCATACCAAAGAAGCCTACGATTACAATGACACCATCATTGTTTGCAACACCTCAGCATGCAAAATTTGTTGCTCTTTCCAGTATAGTATCAAGCATTACACCTCGCCCAAGAGGACGACCGGAAAAAATTAAAAGCATAACACGTAAGAAACTTGTGGTTCATGCTTTGTATATCTATTAAGTATTCACAAACGTTTAAACAACAAGCTGATTTCTTTTGGGGAAACTATTAAAAAATGTATCAAACTTTACGTGAATATCGGTTTTGTGTAGCCAATTAAATTTTTTTAGGAAAAGTGTAGTTAACTTCCAACAATGCATCTATTTATGTAACATGTGACCTGCACATGATACTTTGAAGGATTATTTGATTTTGGTAACTAGATGTGAAAACCGATATTCACGTAAAGCTCGATACATTTTTTAATAGTTTCCCCATTTCTTTTCACGCAACTACAGCACAAACACCTTTGACTACAGTGACACCATCATTCCTTGCAACACCTGATCATACAGATGATGTTCCCCCTTCCAGTATACTATCAAACATTACACCTCGCCAATCAAAATGGCCTGAAAAAATTACAATCAAAACACGTAAGTCACCTTTTCTCAAGTTATCCACCTACTCATTATAAATGTGTTTTTACCTTATTGCTCTCATATTTCATGACAGCGACAAAAGATAATACTAACATTGCAATGAAAACATCATTGTTTGAAACACCTCGGCGTATAAATGTTGTTGCTTCATCCAGTGGAGTGTCAAACATCACACCTAGACCAAGAGGACGTCCTCCAAAAGCTCTAAATACCACATGTTTGGCAAACATAAAAACCGGTTTTTTAGTTGAACCGGCCATGCTTCCGTCATCGGTCGAACCGGCCGAACCGCCCAACAAAAAAAATCAAAGAAAAAAAAAAAAAAAAAAGTCAAAACCGGTTGAACCGGCCGGTCGGTCGAACCGGAAAAACCGGCCAAAACCGGAAAAAACCGGCCGGTTCGCTACAGTAACCGGGATTTATAAAAAACCGGGATTTAAAAACCGGCCGACCAGCCGGAGGCCGGTCGAACCGGTCGGTTCGAACCGGTTTTTAAAACATCCTCCAAAAGTGCTAAATACAACACGTATGGCAAACATAATCACTTAAGTTATGTATTAAGTTTATATATTTTTGTTTATTTTATTCATGTTATTTTATTTTGCAGCCACAACAAAAAGTCCTACAGTGACAATGACACAATCATTTCTTGAAACACCGAAGCATACAAATATTGTTGCATCATCCAGTGGAGTCTCAAACATCACACCTCGACCAAGAGGACGCCCTCCAAAACTTCAAAACACAACACGTATGTAAAACGTCGTTCACATTTTATATGTATTAAGTTTATATGTTTTTGTTTACGTTATTCATCGTTTTTTTATTTTGCAGCCACGACACAGAGTCCTACAGTTACAATGATGCAATCATTGCTTGAAACACCTAAGCATACAAATATTGTTGCATCATCCTGTGGAGTCTCAAATATCACACCTCGACCAAAAGGAAACCCTCCAAAACTTCAAAACACAACACGTATGGAAAATGTCGTTCACATTTTATATGTATTAAGTTTATATGTTTTTGTTTACGTTATTCATGTTTTTTTATTTTGCAGCCACGACACAGAGTCCTACAGTTACAATGACGCAATCATTGCCTGAAACACCTGAGCATACAAATATTGTTGCATCATCCAGTGGAGTCTCAAACATCACACATCGACCAAGAGGACGCCCTCCAAAACTTCAAAACACAACACGTATGAAAAACGTCGTTCACATTTTATGTGTATTAAGTTTATATGTTTTTGTTTACGTTATTCATGTTTTTTTATTTTGCAGCCACGACACAGAGTCCTACAGTTACAATGACAGAATCATTGCTTGAAACACCTAAGCATACAAATATTGTTGCATGATCCAGTGGAGTCTCAAACATAACACCCCGACCAAGAAGACGCCCTAAAAAACTTCAAAACACAACACTTATGGAAAAAATCGTTCACATTTTATATGTATTAACTTTTTATATTTTGTTTACGTTATTCATGTTATTTTATTTTGCGGCCATAACACATAATCCTACAATCAAAATGACACGTACAATCATTGCTTCAAGCACCTAATCATACAAATGTTGTTGCCTCATCCAAAGGATTCTCAAACATAACACCTCGACCAAGAGGACGCCCTCCCAAGCTTTGAAACACAACACGTATGGCAAACGTCATTCACCTTTTATAATTACTCAGTCTACATATTTTGTTTAACTTATTCATGTTATTTTATTTCACAGCCACAACACAAAGTCCTAAGATTAGAATGACACGATCACTGTTTGGAACACTAGAGCATACAAATGTTTTTTCCTCATCCAGTGGAGTCTCAAGCATCGAAATTCGCAATAGAGGACGGCCTCGGAAAATTACAAACACAACACGTAAGGCACTTGTGATACATCTACTACATTTATCTATTTAGTTGATATGTATTGTTTAAGTTTTTTCATGAAAATGTTTTAAGCAACGACGATTGAGACGCCTGCAAATACAATTACTGTCACACCCCCAATATCGGGTTCAGCGGAAGCTTACACATCGCTGGGGTGCAACTCAATTGGTATCATGACACATGTGCAAAGAACGGTTTTCTACTCAACCATTTAGAATAAAATTGTTTAACAAAAATGTTGAATTTACATTGTTAAAAGTTGTGCGGAAATATGCCCTTTAAAATAGGTAAAACGGTCCCAAATGTTTGTCAGAGTCTTCTATGACCATGCCATGCCCTGCCAAGAGCCTTCAGTAGCGTGCTATTGCTTTATACCTGAAAATACATGCTAAAAAGTGTCAACACGAGGTTGGTGAGTTCATAGAGTTTAGTGCAAAATGTAAAGCCTTTGAATGAAGATTTTCCCAGCAAAGGCATTGTAAATCCACCCAGTTCCAAGTCCCGCCCATAACAAGACTTGCAACCTGTGTGTTTACAACCCATTGCCAAATATGATTTGGTTTATGTTACTGAAATGTTATACGGAAACCACAAGTATAAAGTGTATGACAAACTGCCACATAAAAATGATACAATATCTCTTAAGCTCATGACCCCGAAGCTAGACTGATGATATATATGCCCCAAAATGGAGTGTTTTGCCAAACACCCTGAATGAATGAAATGAAATGCGTTCGTATGACAAGTTGGTGCTACCAACCCGAACGGAGGCGTCACCCTCGATAGATCTATCCACCGCACCTTCGCTTGCTCACAATTAACGGTTCATGATAAATAACAGGGGACTTTAACTTGGCAATGATGTAACTTAAGCAATGTAATGAATTTATATACTTTGGTCCGTATAAAAATGTTGGTACAGTGTATTCTCCCCCGATAATTTTGAAATGATGTAATAACTTGAAAAGCGGGGCTATGAAAACTCACGTTAATCCTTAAAAGATTAAAGTGCTTGTGAAAATAATTGAGCATGTATTCTCCCCCAAAACGTAATCCAAAACGTATAAAGGTAGGGGCTATGGAACTCACCTGATGCGATAGCAACAATGACAGATATGAATATGCTGAAATGAGGCTCGGTCTCTAACCGCGACCTAACATGAATGATATGATCTATTGTAAGCAATGAAATGATGCTACACATGCAAATACGTATGTTAACGATACCACTCGTTACTTTTGAAAATAATGTTTATCGTCGAAAAATACATTTTTGACGTCTCGTTAAGTCATAAACTACTTTTCGTGTAATTATGTTGAAATGGTACTCCACGATCCTCGTTTGGTGTTTTATGGTCAAATATAATGTTTTCGTCGCAAAATACCACTTTTCATACTTTGTGAAATATGCCCAAATGGCCTCGTAAAACTAGTCGTGAAATATTGTACGTTAAGTGTTAGCGGTAAAACTCGACGTTTTTGAAAACCTTGTAACAATAGTTAGATGTCGTCTCATTTGACTTTTAATCATACGCGCCTCGATGGGTAAGAAATATTGCTTCCAATGTCGTTACTTGAAAATATAGTGTTCAACACTTAGGAAATTCTATTATGGTAAAAGCTGTCAAAATTATATAAGTTTCGTCGGATTTCAAACGTGTATATCTTTTTCGTTATAAGTCCAATGGACAAACGGCCAATTGATTTGGAAAGCCTGCTGGGAGTACTTGATTTTACTTAACTATGGCTCGGACTCAAACTGATCCGATCATAGAGAAAAACAGTCGAGAAAATGGCACCTCGTAAAGACAGTTTCTGCGGCAAAATAATAATAATAGTGCTGAAGGAAAATAGTTAAAATCGTCTAATGCAAAATAATAATAATAGTGCTGAAGGAAAATAGTTAAAATCGTCTAATTTCAAACGCTTGTATCTTTTTCGTTATAAGCTCGTTTTCTACGTTCTTTATATCCCCGGAATCGTGGGACAACATACTACTATATTTTTGATAAGTCGGGACGGCTAGTTCAAGTTTTACGCCTCAAAACAGTCCATGAAAACTGTTAAACAGCAAGCTCATTTTCTGAAAATATAGTTTTCGTCGTTAACTCGTTTTTAGCATATCTTTCACACCGTAAATGATCTTTTAGTGTTTCCAGCGGCTACGGTTTCGTTTTTGAAAGTATTATCTAAATATGAAAACCAAAAATCTGTCACAGCCCCTGGATTTTCTGGATTTGGCAAAAATGGACAGAACCTTTTTAAAGTTATCAAAAACTACTTTTCTAGTTTCTAGCTTATGTTTAAATCACTTCAACACACCACAAGCTAGTCTAATCTTACCATACACCTTCTTAGGGTGTCATGGGTTCCTAGTATTCACAAAACTTGTAGGTTATCAATGGGATGATCATAGGCTTGACATAAATTAATAAAAACTATAATATACTTGAAAGTGGTATTTTTAACATATATACTTGCATGTATGCTAATATAAATTGAAAACACATCATGTTACCATGAAAATGAAATTATTAGATGATGAAAAACATTACTTGAAACTTACTAGTGAATGATGAGGTTTAAAATGATCAAGGTTTCTTATGACTTCTTAGTTTATATTACAAAACTATAAAGAGAAGTATACTAGGATTATATATACACTTGAAACTTGAAAAATTAAGGATCTTCTTGATGTTCTTCTTGGAGCCGTGAGCTAGGAGGAAGAAAAGAGAGAATTGATAGCTTTTTGATCTTTAAAAATGAAAGTGTAATGTGTTTAAGTGTTTATTACTTAAAATATCTAACTAGTGAGGGCATTTTGGTAAATTCACTTAGGTAGAAAAGTCTTGTATGACATGTGTACATACATAGTCGGTTTGTATTTGTATATATGTAGAGATTTGTAGTTTTTGGGTAGTATTAAGTGTATGGTTAGTCATTTAGTGTATATAACGTGTTACGTTGTAAGTTTTGGTTACTGTGTTTGTTAGAAATAAATTTTTACGGAACAAAACAGGATATATGAAAGTCGTAAAATTACAAAATCACATTTCTCGCGGGTATCGGGTGAATATGCAGTTGTCGGATTGAAGTTACTGAAAACCGTCGGAGTTATAAACGTTTATCGATACGTATATGAAATAAATTCAAAACGTCGGGTAAATTAATAATATAACTTTTATATCACTGAAATGAGTGTAAAAATATATTAGGATCATAATCGGGAGTATTTGGGTATAATATTAGTAGTAATGATTGAGTGGTAACGTTTAACAAATAATCAAACATACGTAAATGAAAAACACACAAACCCGTGCATGACTTAATATGATGATGATGTTACTGATGATATATAGACTACTCTAGTCTAAATGACGTGTCCTTACTGATGATGCATGAATTTCGCAGCTAAACCAAACTGGTTACGCGAATTTGAATACCCGTAAACCTAGTTTACGAAAAGATGAATGATGATTATGAATAGTGATTTCCCTCCGGGAATGAATAGTGTTTCGTGAATAGTAAAATTTTCTGAAAGTTTCTCAAAATCTCAAACTGACCTCGAAGATGATGAATAGTAAAAAGTGAATAGTGATTGATGAATAGTAAAAATGAATAGTAACTCGTGAATAGTAAATTGTCGAGGTTCGGAAAAATGGCCTGAAATTACGAGTTGTCACAATTACTCCCGCATCTGGATCTATCCCTAGCCGGAGAAATAATGCTAGGAACGTGAACTACTTCAATCGAGGTGAAATAGGAAATACTTATGGTAAACATACACATATATAATTTGAGAAGTACTCGGATGAAATCATCACCTCAGATCAACTTCGATGATACAAATGTTGATGGTAATGTTGAATCACAAGGGGATCCATTTGTTGGAATATCTGATGGTATGAAATTCCTATACATGTTAACGACAATAAATTTTTTATTTATTAAATGTTTGTACATCATATCTCTTAAATTTGTTGATTACCAGAATATCGTGATAATGGAGATCCAAAATTTGAATGTGAATCTTGTGGTGCAATGTTATGGCATGCGGAGAGTGCTGTAGGAAACCATCATGGCGACATGGGATCATTCTCTCTATGTTGTGGACGAGGAAAGGTCGAGTTACCAGTTGCCCTGAATAATCCACCAAAACTATTAATAGACCTTATTAATAGGGACCATCCTAAAAGCACGACATTCATCGATACAATTCAATGTTCACATTCACGTCTATGGGTGGCAGACAAGACAAGTCAGTTAATAGCGGCCGTGGACCATATTGCTTACAGGATAAATGGTGAAAATTTCCATCAAATTGGTTCTTTGGTTCCTGAACAAGGAAAGGATCCAATGTTTGCCCAGCTTTACATTCACGATCCTGAAAATGAGGTTGAAAACAGGATCAAATTTGCGAGGTTAGTTTCTGATATATAACATCAACTTATTATTATAAGGCGTTAAATTATGTTTTTTTATACTTTCAATTTGTTTACTATAATAAACTAATGAGGTTTATTTTATTAACTTTTTGTGTTTTAAACAGCAATGGAAAATCAACATCATCTACCAAAAATAAAATTGACCATTAACTAACAACTAAAATACGCGACATACCCGCTAGTTGCTGAGTTTCGGATGGCTGGTGAGCGATTTGTTGGTAAAAAAGATGACAATAAATTGAGGCTAAGACTTATCGGTACAAGAGAGAAAGATGGAAGACAATATGATCAACCAACGACTTCTGAAGTTGCAGCTCTTATTGTTGGAGATTTTGACTCAACAAAAAATCCAAGGGACATTATTTTAGATTTGCAAGGTGGCGGCCTAAAACGAATAATTGAATTGCACCCCTCCTATCTTGCACTGCAGTACCCATTATTGTTTCCGTACGCTGAAGATGGATATCATACTGATATATACCATCGAGGGGTTACTGACTATACGCCAACAAACAAAAAGACGCGAGTGAGTATGGGAGAATGGTTTGCATACCGCTTGCAAGACATACCAGGAGTATATTCCATGATACTAAATTCGCACAGATTGTTTCGGCAATTTCTTGTGGACGGATACACAATGGTGGAGGCGGAAAGGATGTCAAATATACGTAGAGAGCAAAAAGATTACATGAAATTGGAAAACCTGGTGGCTAATCCAGAGTCTGGTGTTAAGTTAAAAGGTAAAAAAGTTGTTTTGCCGTCTTCATATACAGGAAGCCCGAGGTATATGATGCAAAATTACCTAGACGCCATGACATTGTGCAAAAACTTTGGATACCCGGACCTGTTCATAACATTTACGTGTAACCCAAAGTGGCCAGAGATTGCATGCTTTGTAGATGAGAAGGGATTGAAAACTGAAGATCGTCCTGATGTTATATGTAAAACCCCAAAACTAATATAATCCGAAATGACTATAGTGCCCTCGAATTTAAAATTTAAGAACTTATGAAAATTAAATTTGTGACATCATTTGAACTTAACCTAAGTTACCTAAAAAGTAAATTTAATATGGACTTTATATTATACAAGTAAATGTCACAAAATAAATAATCCTACATATAAGCTAGGCTAGTCGAACCATTCTATGTGTTACACTTCAATAAATTCGGCCCAAGAAAATAAAGAGAAGAGATAAGAACATATATGATTTATATCCCACTAATTTAGGTATTTCCATACTTATATCAATCATAATACTCGGTTTTCCCCTCAATCCAGTTAATACCGAAGATTTATTTTTCCCTCTCCATCAAAACCCTAAAAACTCTCCTCCTCCCATATCATACGACACAAAAAAAAAAAAAAAAAAAAAGAGACAAAAACCCTAAAAACCATTCAATGTTCGATTCATGCTGCCTCTCTTTTGTTCCTGCTGCTGCTCTCCTTCTTGTTGCTGCTGTGCGACCCAAAGGCAGAAAAAGGAAGCCTATTGAGGCTGCAAATTGGTGTCTAGTAGTGCCCTTGAATTCCTGTTAGTGGTGGTGTGTTAATCGTGGGTTTTTAAAGCCATTCGAAGGGAGTATTTGTTGGAAATCGTGGCTGGAATTTTCTGGTTCAATCCATCCGTGTTCTTCCTCCTATTTCGATCACGCTACGAGGGTAACAATACCTTATCCAACCACTTTCTTGTTTGATTCTTTATTTCGTTTCTTGTTGATCTTGTCGAATTATACTCATGAAATAAGAGAAAGAAAGGACACATAAATCATATCTTTGTTCACATGAAATAATGGATAAGAAACCCTAGTGCGAATCGAATAAGTATATGAATCTGAATCTAAATTAATATGAACATGTTAAAATCTGTAAGGATCGACCTAGATATGTATTGAACCCAACAATAATCATTTTATGTCAATATATGATCATTTGTATGTCAAAAACCCTAAAGGATTGCATGGGATAATAAGAACTGCTACTGATCTGAAACTTTGTCCAACTTTAATCGACTGTATAAAAATATTGGTAACGTGTTTTTAGGTGGTTTTTGAGTCTAGAATTAAATTCAATGAAAGGGATTTCTGTAGAAATTAACCTTGTAATTTTTAGAGGCCTGGAAGACCACTTTTTGATTTTTAGAAAATTAAGTGTCAAATCGAATTCGTGTGTCTGGAAAAATAGCCCGTGTTTTTCATTTATCATTTTCAAACCAAGTCGAATTAGAGGGTGTCCTTTGAACTGGGTAATATTTGATATGTCTACTAGTTACTGAATTTTTTTTCAGAGTTTTATAAATTTATTTGAGGGGTCTGTGAACTGCATAGTTTTCGTATGTTAAAACCGATCAGTAATCTGGACGACTTGAACTAAAGGATTTTTAGACCGTAGCTAACTTAATAATAAATTCTGGAAAAATTAGGGTAAGTTCTTAAAACATATAGGTACGTGTGTGAATTTTTGGGAATTTTTATTCTGAGTTCTTATAAGGATGAAAAATTGGACAAAACAGGTCTAATTTGTGGGTAAAATCTGTGAAAAGTTTTAAAGGTATTAAAAGGGTGTTAAGTGTTTATTTTCCAAAACTAAAGGGTTTAAATGGTCATTTTTCTAAAACTAAAGTACTTAACTTGTAAAGAACAGGTAACTTGGTAATATTTACATTTTACACCCTAATCTTATCATAATGACACTATAACCCCTAAACTTGTGATAATTGCATAATGAACCCTAAAATTATGAAAACTACATTATGAACCTTGAACTTATGTAAATGACATTATGAACCTTAAAATACTAATATGGTCATCTTTAATACTTTAAGTTGATAAACGGGAATGTTAATAAATATGGAAACTTACTATTTTTGGGAAGTTACTAAATATGGAAAGCCGATTAAAATAAGTAACCTGATTCATACGAACATAGAATAATACTTGATTATCATATTCGTGTAGATCCGGTGAAGCGGGAGTAGTTGTCATTTCCTTTGTGACCATTGTTGGTGTTTGTTTGCTTTCGTCAAGGTACAGATATTCTACCCTTTTTCAGTAAGGGTGCCTTCGTTCTCATGACATTCTGGATTTCTGATTCATTATAGGATTCCCTAAGCCATTGCTATGTTCCCTTATACTTTGATTCGTTCTTCATGTTTCACTTACATCTTTCTATATTGGTTTGATTATGATCTGAGCCTTTTTATTTGGGGCTTTCTTATGTAATCTATGCCCTTGCTATGCTTCCCTTGATTTGTGAACCTTGATAATTGAGCCTTGCCATGTTCCTTTGATACTTGATATGACTCGTTCGTCACCCTGTAACATGAATATTTGAATCACTTGATACTTTGAAGGATTATTTGATTTTGGTAACTAGATGTGAAAACCTTTCTGAATTATATATGAAAATGTGTGAGAAAAGCTATTTTAAAAGATGCGATACTACTTTAAATGGAAGTTACTAAAAGTTTTAAGAAAACTATTTTTAAGACCATCTTTATGAAAACCGTTTTGAAAGACCATTTTTATGAAAACTATTTTGTAAGATCATTTATTATGAAAACCATTTTTGAAAGATTGCTTTAAATGGACTTTTAAATAGAAACCCTTTTAAATGAACTGTTGCTATGAAACTTTGATTATGAACCTTCTGATATTGACCCTTATGATATTGACCCTTCTGATATTGAACCTTCTGATACTGACCCATCTGATATTGACCTTTCTGATATCGAACCATCTGATATTGAACCATCTGATACTGAACTATTGATATGACCTTTTTGATATGAACCATCTAATATGAACCTTCTGATATAATTGAAATGGAAATTGGAATTGAACCACTTGATATGAAATTTGAACTTGGATACTTGGACATTTGATAATTGACCATTGACCCACAGTTTGAGACTACGAGCCATAACTAGGCATGAGGGTTTCATGTCCATGTCATTGATGCACCGATGGCATGACTCTAGGGCAGGAGAGTGATGACCTGTCCCGTCCCTGACTTGATTTGATTTGGTGTGTAGAGGAGGTATTTGGCCACCTGGGGCGTATGGATGCATCCTAGATTTGTTTCTGTATACTATTTCTGTTTCTGTTATATTCTGTTATTACTGGTGACTGATGGTGTGTGCGATACACGTCTTTCACATACTGGGAGCTAGCTACTCCATTTACTGATTGAGGACTCCCCTCATAATTACTGGTTACTGAGAGGTCTCCCCTCTATATGACGATATGGTTACATGATTATATTGATACTGTTTCTGTTACTGGGCTCGTAGTGGATTACTGTTTCTGTTACCTTATAACCTTGTACTTAGTATTCTGAGGTCACCCCTCCGGATACGTACTTGACTGGATACTTGACGTGATACTTGACTTGATATGACTTGGGCTCGGGTTGGGATTACTGTTCCCTTTACTATGGTAAACTGTTCCTTAATTCCTGATATATCTGCATAACCTTTATTTTTCTTTCCTAACCCTTGTTATACCTTGCATTGTTTCACTTACTTCACTATCCCATCATTACTGCTTTGTTATCGTTATATTTGTTCATTGGGATTTTTAAGCTCAACCGCATTTCCTTTCCTGCGGCAGGTTTTAGTTTGGAAGCTGGGTATGAGTGGAGAGTACCTTGGACTTAGAAGACCTTACTAGCTACTTTGGATTAGAGATGACTAGAAGAGCTTATATTCAGACTTAGTAATTATTGTATCTTCATTGTAACCTTGTATCTTTATATTTTCCATTGTAACCATTGAAATTCAATTGTATTATTTATGTCATATGCTTGTGTTTGTTCTGATATGAAACCATTATTGTGACATCTTTACCCTTGTCGGGTTGGGGTGTTACAATTTATGGTATCAGAGCCCAGGCTGCGACTTGTAATACATTTACCCTTGACATGTGCGTTTTGGACCATCAGGCTTCCACTGTAGGAACATAGGAGAACACCTTGAGAACTTGCTCTAGGATTTCTTTATATGAACTTAAGTTTTGACCAGTGAGGAATGGGTAGACTATAAGGTATTTGTTTAAGTATCATTGCTTCCGCATCACTCTGATTCAGGCCTTGCTTTTAGTTAAAGCTTGTTGAGATCACTTTTGGAGATTGAAAGCTCATGCTTTGCACCACCAAAAATTTGAAACCTAAATAAATCTTGAAGCCATTGAAAATTTCATAGTAATTGCCTGACACTAATTGATCCTTATCTTCAGATTTCGACATTTTCCCTCTTGAATATGACATTTGATCTTGTTGACCTCTGAGACTGTAGAAGTACAAGGTGGATTAAGATAGGTTGTTTTGCTTACGACTCGAGATAAAGTATGATCATCATGAAGGCATATTTATGTGGTGCTAGTATTATGACGTCTGGCCAACGTGATAATACTTACACCATATAACGTGCCCTCATTGTGGCCATAGGATATCTTGGGAAGTACCTAAGAAGTTTAGAATTTGACCTCCGTTGGATTATCCGTGATTAGTAAGGCTTTAGGTTCATTCTACCTATGCGTATACCTTGCCTTCGTTCATTAGATATCTGGATGAGTTTGGACTCTCGTTTTGCATTCTGTTGACCTCAGTTATAAATCTTGAACTCTTGTAGAGCTCTCTACTGTTGATACAGTTAATTTGATCTCAAATCTTGTTCGTATTTCCATACGAGCTTTCCTTTTTGGAAGAACCTCCCCGGGCGTGAGAATGTTTGTGACGATCTTTTGCGATTTGCTACGACTTCGTCTAACCTTGCGATTTCAAATTTCGAGGACGAAATTTTTCTTTTTAAGAGGGGAAGAGTTGTAAATCCCCAAAACTAATATAATCCGAAATGACTATAGTGCCCTCAAATTTAAAATTTAAGAACTTATGAAAATTAAATTTGTGACATCATTTGAACTTAACCTAAGTTACCTAACAAGTAAATTTAATATGGACTTTATATTATACAAGTAAATGTCACAAAATAAATAATCCTACATATAAGCTAGGCTAGTCGAACCATTCTATGTGTTACACTTCAATAAATTCGGCCCAAGAAAATAAAGAGAAGAGATAAGAACATATATGATTTATATCCCACTAATTTAGGTATTTCCATACTTATATCAATCATAATACTCGGTTTTCCCCTCAATCCAGTTAATACCGAAGATTTATTTTTCCCTCTCCATCAAAACCCTAAAAACTCTCCTCCTCCCATATCATACGACACAAAAAAAAAAAAAAAAAAAAAGAGAGACAAAAACCCTAAAAACCATTCAATGTTCGATTTCTGCTGCCTCTCTTTTGTTCCTGTTGCTTCTCTCCATCTTGTTGCTGCTGTGCGACCCAAAGGCAGAAAAAGGAAGCCTATTGAGGCTGCAAATTGGTGTCTAGTAGTGCCCTTGAATTCTTGTTAGTGGTGGTGTGTTAATCGTGGGTTTTTAAAGCCATTCGAAGGGAGTATTTGTTGGAAATCGTGGCTGGAATTTTCTGGTTCAATCCATCCGTGTTCTTCCTCCTATTTCGATCACGCTACGAGGGTAACAATACCTTATCCAACCACTTTCTTGTTTGATTCTTTATTTCGTTTCTTGTTGATCTTTTCGAATTATACTCATGAAATAAGAGAAAGAAAGGACACATAAATCATATCTTTGTTCACATGAAATAATGGATAAGAAACCCTAGTGCGAATCGAATAAGTATATGAATCTGAATCTAAATTAATATGAACATGTTAAAATCTGTAAGGATCGACCTAGATATTTATTGAACCCAACAATAATCATTTTATGTCAATATATGATCATTTGTATGTCAAAAACCCTAAAGGATTGCATGGGACAATACGAACTGCTACTGATCTGAAACTTTGTCCAACTTTAATCGACTGTATAAAAATATTGGTAACGTGTTTTTAGGTGGTTTTTGAGTCTAGAATTAAATTCAATGAAAGGGATTTCTGTAGAAATTAACCTTGTAATTTTTAGAGGCCTGGAAGACCACTTTTTGATTTTTAGAAAATTAAGTGTCAAATCGAATTCGTGTGTCTGGAAAAATAGCCCGTGTTTTTCATTTATCATTTTCAAACCAAGTCGAATTAGAGGGTGTCCTTTGAACTGGGTAATATTTGATATGTCTACTAGTTACTGAATTTTTTTTCAGATTTTTATAAATTTATTTGATGGGTCTGTGAACTGCATAGTTTTCGTATGTTAAAACCGATCAGTAATCTGGACGACTTGAACTAAAGGATTTTTAGACCATAGCTATACTTAATAATAAATTCTGGAAAAATTAGGGTAAGTTCTTAAAACATATAGGTACGTGTGTGAATTTTTGGGAATTTTTATTCTGAGTTCTTATAAGGATGAAAAATTGGACAAAACAGGTCTAATTTGTGGGTAAAATCTGTGAAAAGTTTTAAAGGTATTAAAAGGGTGTTAAGTGTTTATTTTCCAAAACTAAAGGGTTTAAATGGTCATTTTTCTAAAAATAAAGGACTTAACTTGTAAAGAACAGGTAACTTGGTAATATTTACATTTTACACCCTAATCTTATCATAATGACACTATAACCCCTAAACTTGTGATAATTGCATAATGAACCCTAAAATTATGAAAACTACATTATGAACCTTGAACTTATGTAAATGACATTATGAACCTTAAAATACTAATATGGTCATCTTTAATACTTTAAGTTGATAAACGGGAATGTTAATAAATATGGAAACTTACTATTTTTGGGAAGTTACTAAATATGGAAAGCCGATGAAAATAAGTAACCTGATTCATACGAACATAGAATAATACTTGATTATCATATTCGTGTAGATCCGGTGAAGCGGGAGTAGTTGTCATTTCCTTTGTGACCATTGTTGGTGTTTGTTTGCTTTCGTCAAGGTACAGATATTCTACCCTTTTTCAGTAAGGGTGCCTTCGTTCTCATGACATTCTGGATTTCTGATTCATTATAGGATTCCCTAAGCCATTGCTATGTTCCCTTATACTTTGATTCGTTCTTCATGTTTCACTTACATCTGTCTATATTGGTTTGATTATGATCTGAGCCTTTTTATTTGGGGCTTTCTTATGTAATCTATGCCCTTGCTATGCTTCCCTTGATTTGTGAACCTTGATAATTGAGCCTTGCCATGTTCCTTTGATACTTGATATGACTCGTTCGTCACCCTGTAACATGAATATTTGAATCACTTGATACTTTGAAGGATTATTTGATTTTGGTAACTAGATGTGAAAACCTTTCTGAATTATATATGAAAATGTGTGAGAAAAGCTATTTTAAAAGATGCGATACTACTTTAAATGGAAGTTACTAAAAGTTTTAAGAAAACTATTTTTAAGACCATCTTTATGAAAACCGTTTTGAAAGACCATTTTTATGAAAACTATTTTGTAAGATCATTTATTATGAAAACCATTTTTGAAAGATTGCTTTAAATGGACTTTTAAATAGAAACCCTTTTAAATGAACTGTTGCTATGAAACTTTGATTATGAACCTTCTGATATTGACCCTTATGATATTGACCCTTCTGATATTGAACCTTCTGATACTGACCCATCTGATATTGACCTTTCTGATATCGAACCATCTGATATTGAACCATCTGATACTGAACTATTGATATGACCTTTTTGATATGAACCATCTAATATGAACCTTCTGATATAATTGAAATGGAAATTGGAATTGAACCACTTGATATGAAATTTGAACTTGGATACTTGGACATTTGATAATTGACCATTGACCCACAGTTTGAGACTACGAGCCATAACTAGGCATGAGGGTTTCATGTCCATGTCATTGATGCACCGATGACATGACTCTAGGGCAGGAGAGTGATGACCTGTCCCGTCCCTGACTTGATTTGATTTGGTGTGTAGAGGAGGTATTTGGCCACCTGGGGCGTATGGATGCATCCTAGATTTGTTTCTGTATACTGTTTCTGTTTCTGTTATATTCTGTTATTACTGGTGACTGATGGTGTGTGCGATACACGTCTTTCACATACTGGGAGCTAGCTACTCCATTTACTGATTGAGGACTCCCCTCATAATTACTGGTTACTGAGAGGTCTCCCCTCTATATGACGATATGGTTACATGATTATATTGATACTGTTTCTGTTACTGGGCTCGTAGTGGATTACTGTTTCTATTACCTTATAACCTTGTACTTAGTATTCTGAGGTCACCCCTCCGGATACGTACTTGACTGGATACTTGACGTGATACTTGACTTGATATGACTTGGGCTCGGGTTGGGATTACTGTTCCCTTTACTATGGTAAACTGTTCCTTAATTCCTGATATATCTGCATAACCTTTATTTTTCTTTCCTAACCCTTGTTATACCTTGCATTGTTTCACTTACTTCACTATCCCATCATTACTGCTTTGTTATCATTATATCTGTTCACTGGGCTTTTTAAGCTCAGCCGCATTTCCTTTCCTGCGGCAGGTTTTAGTTTGGAAGCTGGGTATGAGTGGAGAGTACCTTGGACTTAGAAGACCTTACTAGCTACTTTGGATTAGAGATGACTAGAAGAGCTTATATTCAGACTTAGTAATTATTGTATCTTCATTGTAACCTTGTATCTTTAGATTTTCCATTGTAACCATTGAAATTCAATTGTATTATTTATGTCATATGCTTGTGTTTGTTCTGATATGAAACCATTATTGTGACATCTTTACCCTTGTCGGGTTGGGGTGTTACATTATAACAAGAGTATTTAAACAAAAACTTGATAGACCGATGACAAATTTCAAGGAAAAGCGTTGGTTTGGACGTCTACGAGGAGGTAACTACTTTATAAAAAAAATTTTGAATATATATTAAGAGTAGTATACATATGTATGTATACTACTGTTCAAATATAAATACATGAAACCAATATTTGAAAACCTTTTTATAAAAGAATAAGTGATGCATTTGTAAATTGACAGCATTAGTATGTCCATATACATTATTTATCACTACGAGAGATACATATACGCTACACCATACCCCTAATACATTGTTTTAATCGCAGTTGTTTACACGGCCGAGTTCCAATAAAGAGGACTACCACATGCTCACATATTACTTTTTCTGGAACCAGAGGATAAGCTAACAAGCCCAACACACATTTGTAAGTTTATTTCTGCTAAGATACCCGATAAGGATGAAGATCCTGAATTGTATCAGATAGTGACGGATCACATGATGCATGGTCCATGTGGTTCCGAACGCCCGTCTTGTCCTTGCACGGTAAACAATAAATGTACAAAGATGTTTCCTAAGGAGTTTAACGAAAGCACATTTATCGATGAAAGTGGTTACGCGGTGTATAGAAGACTTAATGACGGTAGTTCTATAAAAAAAGTGTTTCAGATTTGCATAACGGTTATATAGTACCCTACAACCCGGGGTTACTAAGACGTTATCAATCTCATATAAACGTCGAATGGTGCAACCAACTTGGATCTATAAAATATTTGTTTAAATATATAAATAAGGGGCCTGATAGGGTTACTGTGGCTGCATAAGATGTATATGTCGATGAGATTAATGATTATTATGATTGTAGGTATCTTTCGGCATGCGAATCAGCCTGGAGGATTTTTGGTTTCGACATACATTATAGGTTTCCACCCATTGAGATGTTACCATTTCACCTGCCGAATGAACAGTTGGTCATATTTGTTGAAACTGAAAGTATCAACTACACATTAAATAAGGCATCATGTAATCAAACAAAATTTGAAGCATGGATGAAAAGAAACCAGACAAATACAGAAGCACAAAAACTTCTTTATGTTGAGTTTCCAACGTATTATGTATGGAAACCTGATGAAAAGGTTTGGATGCCAAGGCAAAAAGGTGAAAGTATTGGATGTATACATCATGTGCCTCCTTCTTGGGGCTAAATGTTCTATTTACGAGTATTGCTTAACAAGGTTAGAGGCACCATGGATTGGGTTGACTTTAAGGAATATAATGGCGTTGTTTACCCTACGTATAAAAAAGCTTGCTATGCTCGCGGTTTATTAGAGGATGACAAGGAATATATTGATGGGCTGTTAGAAGCGAATCATTGGGGAATGGGAAATTATTTGCGAAGCTTTTTTGTTATGCTCATTATGACCGACAATATGTCTTGCCCTGAGGTTGTATATGAAAAAACATGGCGTGTGCTGGCGGCAGATGTTTTGGCTATCAAACGTGTTAAAAGAAATGATCTAGGTATGTGAGGAGATCGTTTGTGCGTGGTTTTGCAACCTTACAACAGGTTTTACCTCTCGAGGGATCTCAAGAGGCTTACAACCCCACCAGGCAGTGTACCTGACCGATGTAGTATAGTGTAGTGGTAAGTACGGGGGATTGATCGTTCTCCACAGGGAATAGTGTTCGTTAGGTATGAAAGACTACTCTAATAGGTCTAAGGGTTGAGGAAGATTCTTTTTTATGTTTTTATATTTTTTTATGAAAGCAAGTAAAATCTCGGGTTTGAAGGAGTGGGCGGAATTAGTTGCTAGTCAACTAACCCAAATTACTAAAAATGCAAATAAAATAAATAACTGAAAATAAAAAGTTGGTGAAAACTTATGTGTAGAAAAATGTGTTTACTTAGATTTCCTTACTCCCTAACTATCTTTTACCGGTTGATTAGTGTGTATTAGTTGCGTGGATGACGGGTGTATTCCTTAATACCATTCGTGGGGTGGCGTACGTACTTCCCCAACTCTACAAACTCCTACTTCACTCCTATGTCGAGCCGGCTAGGAAGCTCCTAACATGGGATCACTAGAATTCGCTTGTGCATTAAATACAACCATAAAAACCTTTAGTACGCATTTGGTTCATGTTTCTTAAGACGTTCAAGCAAGTTACCGAATAGGAAGTTAGCCAGTTTTCTTAAGCCTAACATAGATAAACAATCATCCAATACAACTAATAACACACTAATAACCAATAATCAATAGCTAGGTTTCATTAGATCTAAGCAAACACAAGATAAATCTAGCCTAACATGTTAAACAAAAGACAAGAACAAGATAGAATCAAACAACACATAGACATATTGAATGATTAATTGATAACTTATCTTCAATGTAACATGGAATATCTCAAGGCAAAAAGCCTTGAAAAAGATGTTAAAATCGTCTTAGGGTTTTCTCTCAAAAATTCCACACTAAGTTCCACACTAATGACAAAAAATTAGAAAACTATATATAGACTTTTGGATCTGACGGCGTCACGTTATGGAGTGTGACGCCGTCACCTCGCCGCTTCTAGGGTTCCCGGATGACCTTCTTGACGCCGTCCCTCTTTAGCTCTCCAAAATCTGTTCTGGCTTATCAAGGCTTGACGCCGTCAGACCTTGAACGTGACGCCGTCCCTCTTTGAATTAAGCCGTGACGCCCTTGATCAGGTTAAAGCGTGACGCCGTCAGAATTCACATGCAATTTTCACTGGCTTATCATGAGTAAATTTCACATCCACCTTTTCTTGCCAATCCATGACGCCGTCCAGGGTTAATCCTGACGCCGTCAAAGGTAACTTTTAGCCGATTTTTGAGACTTTGTCGTTTTCTTCACTTTAATGCTCCAAAAACGTCCAAAATGCTTCCTTTTCCAGATTTCTTCTCAAAAGTACCTAAAATGACAAAAGGAACGATTTAGGGCAATATTTGATCAAATAAATACGATTTAGGGCTTAAATGACCCCTTAAAAGCGGTACACTTTTCGCTTCATCAAATACCCTTACACTTGAGATTTGCTTGTCCTCAAGCAAATACGCTTTTATTCTAATCAAAATACAAGTTAGGGGTCATTTAATGCAAACATAAAAGTAATTACAACAAATATTCGTTCCATTTAATCATAATAAGCACGGAGATTATAAACTAGCACCTCACAAGTAGTGTTTAGATACTCACATCTCTCAAGTGTCATCAAAATAAATCTCATAAATGAAAACGGATAATATCTCTCACTACCTGTCATAGCAAATAGATTACCATAGGCTTGGGAAAGGATCGAAAACCTCCTCCACTAGGCGTAAGCACCTAAGATAAACTATCAAAGAGGGCTTTTAAATGGGTTATAACGTTAGGTGTAGGGAAAAGGAAAACACGGTTTTGTTGGATAAGGGATGTTTTACTGGTGGCGAGTTAAAGATCTTGATCAATTACATGTACTATACAATGTTGCTAAGCCAAGACTCGACTCAATCTTAAGCTAAAAACAAAATAACAAAAACATAAAATAAACATAAAATGAAACGGGATGGTAGTCCGTATGTTTTTTCTACTTTTCTTTTTCTCATTTTTTTGTATTTTTCTTGATTTTTTCGATTTTTTTTTTTTTTTTTTTTTTTTTTTTTTTTTTTTTTTTTTTTTTTTTTTTGCATACATTCTTACCCTACCATCCAAAATAATACATCATAGGGGCATTTCATCCCCCTTACACTTGAACTTTTACATAACTTTACAAATAACTATTCTAATGACTCGAATTAAGATAATTAAAACACTTGGAGTACTTTTAAAACATTTAGCACATATGGGGGTAAATGATGTTCTTCCCCATTACTCCATTACACTAGTACTTTACCCATGAGTCCCAATCGTCCCAAAACAATATGTACAAGGATATGACTCGACTTAGCAACCATGTAATCAATTAGATAATTAACTTGGGTTTAAACAAATGTTGTCACAATAATGCACTAAAAATGAGTGCATACAAGGTGGGCTAAGGCGATTTGGGTGTACATTTAAGTGGGGTGTAAACAAATTCTTCCTTTAAGTAAAATGCTTAAAGGTCGAAACGAAAAGATAGGCTCTGAGGGGTGTACTAGGGGTATCGTGTACCAAAAATGGGTACAACGCAAAGGGTGTGGGAGAATTACTTGACCAATGTAGCCAAAGTAATTATAACAAAAACACAGGTGTAAAACAATGTGTTAATCCTAATGCCTCTTATCATGTAGTAAATCTAACTACACGAATGTAGTCTCACTTGTGGCCTCGGAATGGTCCTAACGCAAGTTCTAGAATCTAAGTGCTACCGGTACACACATCATAGCATAAATGCTTTTCCTACCAATTCTAGGGGCGAACCTCACATATTTGGGGTGGAAATTTTTTTTTAGTGGTACGGTTTTTGTGCTAGTTATATAACTCCTATCCGTGAGACGCTCATTAAGATCAAAGCTTCACTCCTATATGTTGTAAAAAATTTTAAATTTGGCACTAAAATTGCCCTAACAGGTATTTCTCTCAGTTTTATTACACATCAACTATTAAACAAACAAAAATCAAGCGTAATAGCATTCTCTAAAAATCGTATTTTTACCCCCCCCTTACACTTAAGATGAACATTGTCCCCAATGTTCAAATAACAAGATGTAAAAGAAAAAAGTAAAAGAATGAAATCAAATACTCCCCTGATTCGTCCAGTGGATAATGAAGTAACACGGTTAGATCTTCTTCCAAAGAGAATGTAAAAGCTCCAAGACTAAAGCATCGCCAAAAGCTTGATTCCACAATACATTTCCTTGTCCAAAATAACCTGTTAAACCTGAGAAAACAAACACGAAAACCTGCATAACATCGGCGGGATAAACTCTATATATAAGGATATAATGCTTGTGGAATGATAATTTTGCAGATTCCTGGAGATTATAAGTTATAGTTTAATAAAAACTTTTTATGAAAACAAAACTTTCAAAAATTTCTGAAAATTAAATCTGACGCCGTCAGGTTATAAACCCTGACGCCGTCAGAAATGACCTGACAAAAATTTCTCATTTTAAGTTTCCGGAAAATTTCTGGAAAAACCTATACCTTACTTCCTGGAAATCCTGCAAAACATCATTATGACTCGATACAAGCATTTGACTCAAACAAATACTAATATGTATGTTAATTTATTATTATTACGATTCATGTTCATTTGTGTTCTAATAAACCGATTTAGATTTCCCTTACACTTATCTTTTGCAAAATACCTTTATATGTAGTTAAGACGAAGTTAAAAACAAGATAAAGCATTTTCACAAATTAGTTTTGAACATGAATCAATAAGAATAAAAATTAAACACACATACGGAAACAAATAAAATCAAACAAACAAACAAAACAAACAAACAAAGCAAATAAAGATTGGGTTGCCTCCCAAGAAGCGCTTTTCTTTATTAACGAGTCTTGTAGCTAGACTCAAAGTCACGTGCATTACGTGATTCCATCATTGGTCACGGTTCCTAGGCCATTCTCCTTTGATTCTCTATCAGAATTACTTTCATAGTGAAGGTATTTCGGGTCCTCGAGATCAAAGGGATTGTTTCGGTATTTAGAACTAAGCTCCTTATCATGCTTAAAGAATCCACTTGACAGGTCAAAAGTGTCCTTACACCCCCTTCTCACATCATCATCACACAACACGAGTTGGGAACTTAACCTATCGAGCCCATCATAATCAATCTCCTTGAATTCTCTCATCTTGTAAGGCGTTTGGTATGAGATTTCCCTAATCCCATCGGTGAAAGTCATGATCCCATTGAGCTCGTCCACAACCAAGCTTGTGGCCTTGCAAAAAGGTGCCCCAAAAACAACTTGTGATAACCCGGGATCGATGTACTTTTCGATATTATCGACGATTGCGAAGCTCATAGTGAATGTCATGTTTCCTACAAACACCTGTACATCATCATCTATGCCAATGTCGTCCTTCCCTTTATGAATCATCCCCCATCTGCAAATATTGTTATAATGAAACACGGACATCACATTTTTGGGTAAACATGTGTCGATGTAAACATTATAAAAATGCTTGTGACCAATCATGCAAGGTATCTTGAGATTATTCGGATCATATCGCTTAATTCGGCCAGGCCTCCTACCACATAGTCCCCATGTGTTGCCACATGCTGATGGCTGATACTCATACACTTCTTCACAGCCATCCCGAAAAATCACTTTCCTGACACCATCGGTAAATAATGCACTCCTATCATCCTCATCGAGTATCACTCCCGTTGCTTTTATGAATGGTTTGCCTAGAACAAGGCCAGTTAAGGATGGACTGATGATAGAGTTCATGTTATTAATTACAGTTAACTCGATATGAAAGAGGAACTTTTCTATCACAATTGGTACCCTCCTTATTACCCCGATGATATTAGACCCTTCATATTTGACTTTTTCGGTGAAGGCTTCGTTATATAGAGAGAGGGATATTGCGCTCATAGAAGAGTTGGGGTTTATGTAGGCATCTTTTATAAACTTTTTCCTAGTGGTGCAAGATATCTTAAAGACCCTAGGAGCGCCATCCTCTATTCTCTCTCCGAATCCCATAGGCAACCTTGCTGTGCCCCTCTCAAGTTCCTCTACCAGGGGGCGGTCTAGCAGTCCTGGGAGCCCATGAGGCATTTCGGATTTCTCTTCCGAGCCCTCCTCATCACTCACCTCTCTTGTACTCGAGTTCTTTGGTGAGTCTAGATAGTCGTCGGGCGCCTCGGGTTTCTTTTCGGGAACTTCACCCTCCATTTCATTGTCCACATTCTTGGTTGGTTTTTTGTTGGTCCGAATTTGGTTTAGGAACAGGTATTGTTGTAATGGTGTTCACGAAGTGGAGAGGTTTCGAAGGGGTATGAGTATCTCCTGTTTTTTTTTCGTTTTGTGATATGTATTTGAAGAGTTTACTAGGGTGCTTGATTTTTACAGGAGGGGGTGTTTGGTGAGTCACCGTAACAGATTTGATCTCATTAACTCGTGCCAACTCACAAGTTGACCTGCCAGCAAGGCGATCATTGATAACCTTTAACAGGTTATCAACCTTGTTGTTCATATCAACTTGCTGTTGTCTGAATTGATTCTCAAGTTTGGAAAGCTGTGTTTCTTGAGAGAGAATGAATTTTTGCAGTGATTCCTCGCGATTTTGTTGTTTATGCGTGTGTCGCTGAGGATAATGTTCAGACCAGGTGAGTGGGGTAGAGTCATTGAATGATACGCTTCGAGTTTGGTTCCAACTAAAATTTGGCTTATTCTTCCATGCCTCATACCTATCTTCGGAATTTTTGGGCCCAAAATTAGTAGTGAGCCACTTATCTCCCGCCTTATCGATTCGCGAGGATGCGAATTCTTTGAAAGCCTGTTTGGGGAGTTCCATGCAATCATGAGTGTCGTGGGGACCACTACATAATTTACACGAAGAAGTGATTTTGTTCACTTGGCTTGAAGGTTTAGGAGCCTCGTAGGATTTCATGAGAAACTTGACTTGGTCTTCAAGTTCTATGATCCTACGGTCGGAAGTGCTTGAATTGTTCGAAGGCAAAGATATTGCCTTGACCGTTTTATTCAAATCACGGGGATCACTCCAACTTTCATTGTCATAAAGAGCAAGATCCTCTAGGAGAGCCCATGATTGTTCCGCACTTAGATCACGTAGCTTGCCACCGGCCGATTGGTCAATGGTTTGCCTTGTGTAGAGATTGATATGGTCATAGAAGATTTGGACTTGGAGCCAAAGTTCTATGCCATGGTGAGGGACTTTTTGAAGTAAGTCCTTGAATCGAGTCCATGCCTCGTAGAGAGTTTCGCCTTGACGTTGTTGGAACATCAAGATATCATTCCTTAGCTTGGTAGTTCTTCCCGGTGGGAAAAACTGAGCAAGGAAACGAGTGGTGAGATCATCCCAAGAGGTGATGGATCCTGCGGGTTGACGTTCTAGCCATTGACTAGCTTGGTCCCGCAGAGAGAATTGGAAGAGACGCAATCGGGTCGTCTCTCGAGTGGCAACATCAAGGTCTATAGAATCAACGATTTTAAGAAAGTCCTTGAGATGTTGATTAGGATCTTCAGAACGAAGTCCATGGAATGCGCATCCGCTTTGCACCAACCGGATGGTGTCGGATCGCAAGGGTGTGATATTGGCTCCTTGAGTGAGCTCAATGGTGTTTCGATAGCCATGGTGGCTAGGACGGGAGTACTCTCCTAAAGTACGGGCTCTAGGAGGTGGTGGTTGTTGTGGTGGTGGGTTGTTGGGATTAAGGATATTACCATCTTCCATGATGTCTAATGGTAATGGTTACGAACAAAGAAACGAAGAAAATAGATAGACTAAAGAAAACCTAGAAAAAGAAAATAAAAATCTCACTAGAAAGGAATCTAGTGAGTAGACCTAATAGAAATAACAATTCAACCTAAACAATAACTATTCCCCGGCAGCGGCGCCAAAAACTTGATGCGTGGTTTTGCAACCTTACAACAGGTTTTACCTCTCGAGGGACCTCAAGAGGCTTACAACCCCACCAGGCAGTGTACCTGACCGATGTAGTATAGTGTAGTGGTAAGTACGGGGGATTGATCGTTCTCCACAGGGAATAGTGTTCGTTAGGTATGAAAGACTACTCTAATAGGTCTAAGGGTTGAGGAAGATTCTTTTTTATGTTTTTATATTTTTTTATGAAAGCAAGTAAAATCTCGGGTTTGAAGGAGTGGGCGGAATTAGTTGCTAGTCAACTAACCCAAATTACTACGAATGCAAATAAAATAAATAACTGAAAATAAAAAGTTGGTGAAAACTTATGTGTAGAAAAATGTGTTTACTTAGATTTCCTTACTCCCTAACTATCTTTTACCGGTTGATTAGTGTGTATTAGTTGCGTGGATGACGGGTGTATTCCTTAATACCATTTGTGGGGTGGCGTACGTACTTCCCCAACTCTACAAACTCCTACTTCACTCCTATGTCGAGCCGGCTAGGAAGCTCCTAACATGGGATCACTAGAATTCGCTTGTGCATTAAATACAACCATAAAAACCTTTAGTACGCATTTGGTTCATGTTTCTTAAGACGTTCAAGCAATTTACCGAATAGGAAGTTAGCCAGTTTTCTTAAGCCTAACATAGATAAACAATCATCCAATACAACTAATAACACACTAATAACCAATAATCAATAGCTAGGTTTCATTAGATCTAAGCAAACACAAGATAAATCTAGCCTAACATGTTAAACAAAAGACAAGAACAAGATAGAATCAAACAACACATAGACATATTGAATGATTAATTGATAACTTATCTTCAATGTAACATGGAAGATCTCAAGGCAAAAAGCCTTGAAAAAGATGTTAAAATCGTCTTAGGGTTTTCTCCCAAAAATTCCACACTAAGTTCCACACTAATGACAAAAAATTAGAAAACTATATATAGACTTTTGGATCTGACGGCGTCACGTTATGGAGTGTGACGCCGTCACCTCGCCGCTTCTAGGGTTCCCGGATGACCTTCTTGACGCCGTCCCTCTTTAGCTCTCCAAAATCCGTTCTGGCTTATCAAGGCTTGACGCCGTCAGACCTTGAACGTGACGCCGTCCCTCTTTGAATTAAGCCGTGACGCCCTTGATCAGGTTAAAGCGTGACGCCGTCAGAATTCACATGCAATTTTCACTGGCTTATCATGAGTAAATTTCACATCCACCTTTTCTTGCCAATCCATGACGCCGTCCAGGGTTAATCCTGACGCCGTCAAAGGTAACTTTTAGCCGATTTTTGAGACTTTGTCGTTTTCTTCACTTTAATGCTCCAAAAACGTCCAAAATGCTTCCTTTTCCAGATTTCTTCTCAAAAGTACCTAAAATGACAAAAGGAACGATTTAGGGCAATATTTGATCAAATAAATACGATTTAGGGCTTAAATGACCCCTTAAAAGCGGTACACTTTTCGCTTCATCAGTATGTGAGGAGATCGTTTGTTCGAGGTTTGTTAGACCTCATCTAGGATTAACACAATAATAATGAACAACAATATAATATGTAGCGGAATAATCAAACCAATCATTATTATTAAACAAGGTCTGTCGAATGATTACAAACCCTAGGCGCCTACACTAAGACTTAACGCCTAGTTACACACACACACCTTTTTCTGGAATTACATCTCTAATTCCTGTACAGAAAACCTACGCCCCTATCCTCTTTATATACTAGAGGATTAGGGTTACAAAGACTCTAAATAATGCATAATTAGTCCTTCATCTTTGTCTTCATAAGTTTCCTCCATCTTTCATATTTTGTCAATATCAACTCTAAATATAATTCCTAACAATCTTCCCCTAGTTGATATGACAAAACCAAGTATGAAAGATGATCTTCAAGCTGCAAATAAACCTTCTTCCCCTTTTTGTCATCATCAAATAGGGGTCTTCAATGCAACTTGAATCAAACGCTTCCCCTTAAGTGATGCATGTAGATGGTTAAACAATTAAATAAGCTTCCCCTGAAACTAAGCATGTTTACCATCTCTTGAATCACGAACTCCGTAGGCCTTATGAACTGATTACTGATGAAGAAAACCGAGTATAACGAACTTGATGAAGAAGTTGAATTTCCCAAACTTGCGTCTTATATCTTGCACTATCCTCGTGACTCCAAACTTATATGAGACTAGAAATATAAGTAGACCGAAATCTCTTGACAAAATCCTCATTTTCTATGAGACACTGAGCACTACAATGTAACTCCTTTAAGTGATAGTTAACTAGGTCTTCGTCCATCCACCCCTTGACCTATGAAAACTAGATTTGACAAGTCATTGTCACCGCATTAACGCCCAAACAAGTTATCTTCAAAGTGTAACACCCACTTTGAGATATGATAAGAACACGCGCACTGTGAAACTCAACTATAACATCAAATAAATCATATTCATTTTTCTTCTTTAACTAATCCGTGAAAAACATCTAAGTGCAATAACATCATCCTCTCTTATGTAACTGTTGCCTCAGCCGGCGATCTACTTGTATTCCTCATCTGTATCGTTGCCTCACTTCGGCGATCTACGAACACCAAGGATACCCTTGTCACATAATTGATTAAAAAGCCATTGCACCAAATATCTCCACAACGAGCCATAAAACAATAAGAATAAACTGAAATAAATTCAGTTCTGTCCGAGATCCAAAACTGTGTATGTGTTTCGTCCCTTGGTGTGTATGTTATGGAACCAATGTATTCCAAATAGATATACTTCCCCTCACTTTGAGAAGCCCATGCTCTAGCAGTACCAACCAGCAGTATAAACTGTTCATCCTCCAAAGCTAGCAGTACAAACTGTTCAACGAACAGTACTAATTCCGAAGACCAAGCAGTACTAACTGGTGAATCCAGCAGTACAAACTGCTACATATAAACCAATGAACAGTACTAACTGTTGTCGAGCAGTACTAACTGTTAGTCACAGCAGTACCAACTGCTACGTATGAATCAAGAGCAGTACGAATGTGTAAAGTGAGCAGTAGAAACTGTTATGTAAAACAGCAGCACGCAAATAATCTCCAACTCTGATCTGCTTCTACTGACCCACGTGATTACTTTTGACCAATTGAATTCATTGGACCATGTATCGAAAAGAATAAATAAACAATAGGAACAGTTATACCCATGTCGAATTAATCAATACAGACCAATGTGGAAATTAGTACCCGTAGACGAAAAACCCATCTCTCAACTAATGATAGCTTCCATTGACCTTTAAATGAATTAATAGATGAACCATATGCAACAAATTGATGCAGTTGCAAAATATTAAATCAGCCCCACAAACGGATTAAATGAATATATAAAATATACCACCGTCCTAGTATTACCAATTGCAATTAATGGCATCAACCGTACCACTGTTCCACCGACCGAGTTAATGAATTGTTAGACAAATCAAAGTAATTGTACGAGGAGACAATTGAATTATCAAGCAGATACCAATAAAGTAGTTGACCAATTTAAATAAAACAGTTCACCTTTGTCGCCGCTTAGATTTAACAGATCCATACCAAACCAAAAATAAATCTGTTTATACTTTATCACAGCCAGTTCGTACCATCATCAAAACTGCTTCAAATCTGCTCTTCTTTGACACAGTAAACCTTGTAACATCCTAGATATCAAGAGCAACCTGTCTCTGATACCACTTGAGGAGATCGTTTGTTCGAGGTTTGTTAGACCTCATCTAGGATTAACACAATAATAATGAACAACAATATAGTATGCAGCGGAATAATCAAACCAATCATTATTATTTAACAAGGTTTGTCGAATGATTACAAACCCTAGGCGCCTACACTAAGACTTAACGCCTAGTTACACACACACACCTTTTTCTGGAATTACATCTCTAATTCCTTTACAGAAAACCTACGCCCCTATCCTCTTTATATACTAGAGGATTAGGGTTACAAAGACTCTAAATAATGCATAATTAGTCCTTCATCTTTGTCTTCATAAGTTTCCTCCATCTTTCATATTTTGTCAATATCAACTCTAAATATAATTCCTAACAGTATGTTAAACATTTAACGTTCAATTATGTTATTTTAGAATATATATACATGTACCAAATATAACATACCTGCCTGATAACTATAAAGCATGTTCTAAAACCGTCCAATTTTAACAGACTGACTTACTCAATCAATGTTTATAAATACTTAAGTAGTTATTTCATTATGATCACTTTTATACTGCATTCATTATATTATAAGGGTAATTGTTGTACAAATATATAATTGCCCTCATTAACTTATGATCGCTATTAATTTTATTTTAGAAATGGAACTTTCAGACGAGCAAAGGAAAAACATATGCCTAACATATATCGAAGACATGCTTCTAAGTAACAACAAGAGCTTGAAGAATATAACAAACATGCCATATCCTAAACTAGAATTCACAATGCAAGGATATAACAGGTTGGTTTATGATGAACTTGCATATAACACAGGTGAATTAGGAGAAGAACATCAAAGACTCTATGGTACTTTGACAGATGAACAAAAAGGTATATACAGTACTATAATGGATTCTGTTGATGAGAAGAAAGGAGGGATGTTCTTCATATACGGATATAGCGGGACGGGTAGGACTTATCTGTACAAGACTATGTCAGCAGCGGTTCGTTCACAAGGTGGAATAGTGTTTCATTCACAAGGTGGAATAATGTTAAATGTAGCATCAAGTGGTATTGCGGCTCTTTTGTTGAAACGTGGTAGAATGGCTCATTCTAGGTTTGAGGATTCTATGTGTTGCATTTTCGCAGATAGTGAGCTTGCTGAGTTGCTCAGGATGACTAACCTAATAATATGGGATGAGGCACCGATGGTTAATCGCCATTGTTATAAGGCATTTGATAGGACAATGAGAGATATATGCAGCACAGATCCCTCAACACCGTCTGAACAGGTTTTTGGTGGAAAAGTTGTGGTGTTCGGCGGAGACTTCCGACAGATACTTCCCGTGTTCCTAAATGGCAATAGACAAGATGTTGTGCACGCTGCAATAAATTCTTCATATTTATGGAAACACTACAAAGTTATGAGGTTAACGGTTAACATGATGTTAGGATCAGGTTCCAATAGTTCTGAAAGGAAGGAAATACAAGAATTCGCTGATTGGATACCGAACATTGGGAATGGTAAAATTGGCCGAAAAAATGATGGAGAAGCAAGTGTGGAATTTCCAGATGATATGTTGATTCCTGATTCAGATGACCATGTTGGTAGCATTATTCTGGAAACCTTCCCAGAGTTGAGGAAAAACCTATATAATTCTGATTATTTGCAAGAGAGAGCCATTTTGGCACCGACTCACGAGCTGGTTTATATGATAAATGATAGTATGTTGTCCTTAATTGATGGTGATGAGAAGACATACTATTCTTATGACACAGTCGGTGTTGCTGATGTAGACACCAATTTTGAAGAATCAATTTACAGAGAAGAATTCCTTAATGGCATCAACATGTATGGCATTCTGCACCATAGTCTAACACTCAAAATAGGTACTCCGGTTATGTGCATGCGAAACATTAACCAGAAGGCCGGCCTATGTAACGGAACTAGGCTTCAAATACAGAGAATGGGAACAAATATTATTGAAGCTAAGGTAATATCAGGTGGGAGTGTCGGTACTATTTGTGCAATACCGCGTATGGTCATTAGTCCGTCAGACACTAAGCTACCGTTTAAACTAAACCGAAGACAGTTTCCTGTTCAAATTTGCTTGGGTATGACAATTAATAAAAGTCAAGGCCAGACGTTGTCTAAAGTTGAGTTTTTTCTTTAGAGACCGGTTTTCTCTCATGGCCAACTATATGTTGCTGTCTCAAGGGTCAAGAGCAGGAAGGGTTTGAAGATTTTATGTTGTGATATAGATGGAAAATATACAAATTCAACAACCAACATTGTGTATAAAGAAGCTTTATACCGCATTTGAACTCAAAACATATATTTTGTAATGACTTATAATTTATTAATTTGTATTCCCTTTTATATGGTTATCGTTCATTTATTTATGTTCTTTAATCACTATATAAATATTTAACACTGTTCGTAATTAATTAACCGTCACTTAATTTATTCGTTGAAAACTCACAAGGCGCGCTCGCCTATCGGGCAGGCTTTGATGACTAGTATATATATATATATACTATATATATATATATATATATATATATATATATATATATTTTATATATATATATAGTATATATATATATATATACTAGATATCATGGCCTGCCCGATGGGCAGGCATGACTTATAAGCCCTCCCGGGCATATAAGCCCGCCCGAGGCAGGCATGACTTGTGATAATTCTTTGAGTGTATTACTTTTCGAATATTAAGATATATGTATACGAAAGTATTAGTTATTGGTAAATAATATATAAGGAAATTATTGTGGATTATTAATTATTGAACTGTTGATATGAAATTAAATTTATTTTTAAAGGATGTATATGTTTTTTTTTTTTTTTTTTTTTTTTTTTTTTTTTTTTTTTTTTTTTTAGTATTGTTGGAAGGTATTAGTTAACGGATTTCATTTATTGCAATGTTCACCCGTATGACCTGTTTAACGCCCAAAAATGCTAGTGGTCGTTAAACCATCAAAGAACCATATGTTTTCCTGGTTATATAGATCACAACCACTAGGTGCTTGTATATTTAAAAACCATGTAGTTTATGTTTATTAATCAATCAATCAATCAAAGTACATCATTGATACTATTGTTTATTGAAAGGATTTAAACCCAGTGACCTCCCAGATTTTGATGCGTTTATTTAATCCACTTTTTAGTTGATTCTATGACACCAAAGTATGTTGCACCCATTGTTAAATATCCAATTACCCAAGGTACAACCCCTCGATAAAAACCTAACATTAACGCAGATCAAGGTAGGCTTAATAAAAGACTCACAGAAGTCCTAGAACAAATACTTAAAAATGCACACTATGTCCCAAGACGCGTCGTGAACGCATATGCTTTATATATACAAAATTGATGATCATAAACACAACTTGTTATTAATGTCATTTTTATTTCTTATTTTATATGTGTATTTGGTTGGTAAATCCGGTTGTAACTTCCTCTATTACGAATATATTATGATGTCCATTCACACTGAACTTCTTATAGTGATACATTTGATAAGAGGGGGCTGATATTACCACCTTATGAGGGTCAGATGTGCAGATACGAACTCCTCATCGTTATATCTTCAGAGCTCGAATTGCAGTCACTATTGTCCCTGCCATATCAACCACTGAATAGCAGCACCACAGTATCAGTACCACCAGACACACGATTGTCTTTATATTCCTGTAAACCACGAAATCATGAAAATATAGTGTTAAATTTTTGAGAAACGATAGTTATAGCTTTAAGTTAATGTGAAAAAACACCCATTTAAAGGTGTTATGAATGAGAATGGATTCCAAATTTCTAGATCATGATATTAGGTACTCTTATTCATCAAAGTTTATAATCCAATGCATACTTAGCACATGTAGCAGCAAGATACACTGAATATCATTGATTTTTGTATACTGTTTCAACTTGATCTTGTTTAAGTAACTCAAAATTAACACAATCCTCTTAAAGTGATGTCTATAGGTTCCGATTTCGACCCATTTACTTATGATTGGGTCAATTCTGGTTATATCTTATTTCTAACAGGTTTTAGTATGCGATAGTAGTGCCACTTTAATACCACGTAAGCCAAATTTTAAAAAGTGGTCAGCAAGGTCAATGACTCAGAATTACCGCCACACCATCATTTTGACTAACTAAAAAAAATTTTAGATAGTTATCGTAAAGTAAAATTTAAGGATGTATTTTACTCTTTTCTTGTCGAATTAAAGTTTGTTACCCGAAAAAGAAAAATAATAGAACTCTGGTTACCATGAAGTCTCTATTTGTGAGGTAGTTAAAGGCCATCAAAAGATCATGTTCTGAATATCGTCATTGTTACTCTTGTTTTCATATTTATTTATTGGGCGGTAATAAATTTCGTGATCATATGATCATGTTATGAACATAAGGCAAAATATATAAAAACACTTTATAGTCCACGTAAGCACCCTTTGTTCATAAACCTTTATTCGCGAAATTGATGTTAAAGTTTTTGGGATTAAAGTTATTATAATTTTAAAATATATCATTTAATTATGTTATACATTTTTTTGAAGTCTATGCCACGAAAATTTAAATTGTATAACTTTTAAATTTGTATCAAGAATATACATAAAACTATACATAAAGACATGGAGCAATTTTTTGAATGCATATAGAACTCATTAGAATGAAACAATTTAAGCTATACATAAGACCTGATGCTTCAAATCAAGAATATACTTGCAAACATTTCTATCATTTTCTGTATCAAGGAGAGCAGAATTCAGGCATGCAAAGATATCTGATGGCAGCCTACAACCTTACCGGGCACGAACCTAAAGACAATCTCTTTATTCCTATTTGTATCGTTCTTAAGGAAGCTGTCTTTGTTCGTTTGAGCAGCTATAGCTTCTGGACTACATCATTTATTCCATGAGAAACCCTACTAATTACAAAAGAACATGTGAATACAAAATTTTGTAGCTCATTTTGTTCCCTAAATTTATCTTATACAGAAAGTTAAAATACCTTTGGGGCCTCTTTTCAAGGAATTCATGGACACGCGGCAATGAAGGTTTGAGGAGATCGAGCCTTGCGGCCAATGCCTTTTCAAAAGGGACTGACCTGTTCATTGCTCTGCAATTTCAGAACAGTTAATATAAACACCTAAAACAGATTATGAGAACATATATATTTCTAACGAGTGCACCTAGATATACCTGTACTGTTGACCAATACATTGACAGCCCCCATAATAGTGATACAAATAGGAGCTAAAGGCATAAGTAGCTGATACCTTGTAGCAGGGAAATGCAAAACAACGGTCCTCTGTTGTTTCCGTCTCCATATACCCACTCCCAGATTTGTTTTCCCACGAATAAGGCTGTCACCTAATAGAGTTAAAAAATCAAGAAAAGAAGAAACAAACACATTGACAAAAAACATGTGTTCAATTTTTTTTTTTTTTTTTTTTTTTTTTTTTTCATTTTATCGAAGTTATTGTTCAAGTCCATCGTCTGGCTTCTTCATTTTTAACGCATTTTCCGCCCTTAACCGTTGCAATTCGAAAGTAAAGCACACTTCAAAACACTAACGACTCAAGACTAAAATGCATAAACTTTATTCAATTTTCAGACCTGTGGTGTTTGGCATCCTGAACACATTTGATTCATTTCCATTTAAACCATTTCTCTAACCTCACACGTTTGACTTACTGATACTAAATACCTTCTCCACATTGCCTTCTTAAAAAACAGATTATTCGACACAAAATACATGTTAAGCCATATAGGTATCCAATAATCCAAAAAAGTTAATTTGTGTACTAACTCTTCCGAACATGGGGATTATTTAAATAAAGGTATATATTGCATTCAACAACTAAACGAACGTAACGCAAATAACCACACATAACTTGATTGATAAAGTCATTCGATCCATTATTGGCAACCAAGGTTTCTGAAGTAGCGGTTCTTTCTTTCTGTATACCTGTAACAACAGCGGTTTGCAGAAAGTTAGTGCACTTTGGTATTGCCATTAAACAATTAAATTGCAAAATATCATACAACTACTAACATGCATCAAACCCATTTTCATACATGTTACAAAATCTTACAAAACATAGCGTTGCGAGGTAGCTGAAACCAAGCTCCTTAGCTGTACAACACAAACAATACACATAGTTATTATATCCTTCACGTACATACAATCAACTACTAATTTGTTAGCCGTTAATTAAATTTAAGAATATTAATGGTCGACTTTTTAAAAGGCCATAATCTTAACTGCTACAACACAATAAAGGTGAATGCGAAAGTCAATACCTCCTGATTCTCTTCAAAGTTGCAGATTCGATACCAACTAAATGCTTGCCTCTGTCTTTCCCAATGGACTTGTCTTTGTAGTAAAGCATATTATCCAAAAAAAGGCAACCACCGCGGCCACGAATGCTTCTGCTGACAATGGAACGTTGACTATGTTGATGAACTACAAATTAATAAAAAGCAAAATGGTTACATAAAACCCAAAAAAAGATACGTTTTGACTTTCGAGATCAAATCTACTAATCTTCAAGTCCAAAAATGATAACAGATATTGTGGTATACTTGATAATCCAACATTGACCCATTTGTGGTGGTTTTATGCAGGTTAATTAGGTTATCAAATTTGTATAAATGCTCTACACAAGAAATTGTGATTGAAAATATAATGTTGACATATCGGTTTGATCATAAAAGTCATATTGAAAATATGAGAAACTACGTACTTGCTAGTTAAGATATTCTATACATACCAATCTTGCAGATGCGTGGACTGGACTGGACCATCGTTAATACCTATTACGACAGTAAACTGTACAAAATTAGTATATATAGTACCTATACACCAATTCAACGTTTCGTTCGTCAATTTACAAAGACACCAACACTTTTGTCTTCTCTTCTAGCACTTTTTCATACTCGTTTAGAGTCATTTCCTGCGAAGCGGACATGAAAAAAGCTTAAGAGTCACTCTTTGTGAAATAATATCGACATCCACAGGTCGCATGATCAGAATCATAAAAGGCAAATAATTTCATGCACCTACTTTTCAGGTGTTTTCTCCTCAGGCACTTCGGCGGTGTTCACTTTGTTGGTATATCTTGCCTCTTTTGTTTCAACAAGTCTTTAATCTTTTGACTATCAACTAGTTGCGACTGCCTGCACCTTCACGCAAGTAAGTTACTTTAGGTCATCGAAATCTGCAAAAATCCGAAATGCACAAATTTAAACGCCTATATTACCACACACCAGCTTATTTGAAACTAATTATGTTACCTTCTTTTCATGAATTCGAAACAACCCCTATCTCACCTTATTTCTCACTACTTATCTTACCTTCGTATCACGAATTTCAAACCACTTATCTTAGAATTAAAATGAGAAGGAGCTGAATTACCGCAACTTGTTTTGGGTTACATGTTTAACTCCCCAATGTGTCTTTTGTTCCGCTCCTGTCGCATCAGCTAGTTTGAAACTGTAGCTCCCTTTATACCATGTAAACTGCAAATTCAATATTTGAACTCGTAAACAATTATGGTTACAATTTTCGCGTAACTAAAGGCGTATATGAAGAAAAAATAAAACTTTAGCCTAACCCTCTCACCTGATTCCCCAAAATTGTTCCAATTCATGGTGCATTTCTTTGGTGACAATACCTAGTAAGTGCAATAAACAAAAAAAAAAAAAAAAAAAAAAAAAAAATCTTAAAGAAACTATGGCATGCAAACTAACATTTTTGCACAAACTACTCAATATTGCAACAAAGGCCAAAAACAAAAATATTATACCTCGGGATGGTATTGCAACCGGCAATCGTCTTCGGCTTCGTCAATTACTTATGAAACAAAAAACAAAACGATGAGCTAACAATAGCGGGTTAAGAGCTTCGGACAACCATCATCCATTAGCTAATCGTACTATAGCAAGCGATTAATTTCAGAAGCAACATAATACTACATATAAATATATAATAATCAAGAATCCCGACATTAAATTTGCATACCTTATTGATTGTTCCAAGTAAGTGTAATTGAACATCAGTCGACCATAAACCAAACGATTTTTTTTTAATAACAAACAATAAATGAAACTCAAAAATTAGGGCGACTATAACCTTACTGAAAATAGAGTATCAGTTGCGAATTATCAAAATATCCGTAAGAACACATGCAAATTCAGTTGAGGTTAACACCTCCCTACAAACAACATCAGCAAAGTAACCTGCAAAAGAATACCCGGGGAAAAAAATTTAACAAAACCTGTAAATTATGACAGAACTTTAATTTCAAAATAATAAAAGTTGGAAACAAACAACGAAAAAGGCTTAGATGCGAACACCTCAAAAGACTTGACAAAACCTGTTAATTAAATCACAATCAATACGACGGCGGATTGCTTATGGGTTCCCCGCCAAAATTGGTGGGCCGATTGCTTAAAGGTTATATAAGTATGAGGCTGAGATAGGGAATTCTTTGGGGGGAAAAAGGGTACATCTGGCATGGCTACAAACCTAAAAGGTTGCCCCGCCAAGTTCTGGACAATCTCAGTTTTAACCAAACCCAATTAAAGTCATCACAACCTCATTAATAATGATTGCAAAACAACGCACGTGTACTGTTCTACCACGAAAGCCAGTGAAACAGAGACAGAAAACACTAAGAGGACACGTTCGCCATGGTTGTGACCATAATAAGTCGACCCGCCAAGATACGAACGGTCACATCTTAATGCGTAAATGCACCATGACTGCAAATGTCTCAAATTTGATAAAGTAGATGTCTCTAACACCAACAGCAAACAACTAATAGATGCATAATGGATACATCCGCCATGGCTACAACCCCCATAGGCTGCCTTGACGCATTATACATTTACCAGGCAAACAACGGCATATCCAAAGTGTGCACAATCCAAACTGTAGGCACATATAAAGCACGCACAAACCAATTCAATAAACCCCCGTCATGGTTGTGAGCACCACATCATGGCTGCAAACACCATGCTCATGGTGTTGCCCCGTTAACCCAAAAATAAACCAAGCCGATAACTTTAGGATTCGTGTTTACCACCAATCTATGAACCTAACAAAATACAAATTAAAGTTACAAAAAGCCAAAATTAAAAAGTGCTTAGACCAAAGTAGTATTTGCTTATTAAAAATGTATACCTTGATTTTACGTGAGTTTCACCATAACAAACATCAACCCTAATACATAGTAAGATGTAAATAGCAAAAAGAATAAAATAAAAACAATAATCATGTAATGATTAACCTAAAAAAATGAAAATACATCATAATTAAACAAACGAAAGATTGGGGTGATGAACACAGATGAAACCAATACCTTCAATATAATAACATAATTCCTCAAACTCCAAATTGTTGAATGATTATGCATCAATCTTTAACATGATTAACCTTGCTTGCCATATATGCAAGTATTCTTGATCCTTGAAGATGTGCCAAATTTAGTTGTTTCTTGTTGTATTTGAATAAAGCCTGTAAACCTACAAAAAAGATGAAAACACATTATGATAAAACACAATCAAAATTATAGTCATAGAGATTGTCCAGGCTTGGTGACTGTTGTAATTAGTTGTCGATTTAGGGTTTGAGGAAGGGATTTAGGGTTTGGGGAAGGGTACGAATATTGATAGGAGACTCAATAAGGGTTTAGTTATGATCCTGATGTTTTTTTCCCATAATGTCACTATTGGTCCCTTCGTGTTTAGCTTAATCTCTTTTGTCTAGCATATTTTTTTTTTTGTTTTCCATTCTTAATTACAATCAATGGCTTGGCTCCATTGGTTGGGACATTTTCATTGCAACCTAAACATGTAGGTTCGAATCTTACTATGGCCATTTTTAAAATCCGGATTTTATGAATTATTTAAGTTTGCTTACGTGGACTTATGACGTGGCTTTAATGCATGATTACTGGGCATTATGCATGATTACTGGGCATTATGTGGAATTGATGACATCATACATATCCTGTTATATATAGGTTGTACACTAGATGTCGAAGCCCGCCCGATGGGCGGGCATGACTTATAATTATAATTTTTATGGTGTCAGTTAACGTAAAATTATTTTTTAAGTACGTCGATTTTATTCAATTTTGTTGTAGTATTAGTTTACATTTAAAAAATTTTAAGAAAAGGGGAGCTTCACGTACATTTTAATTGTTTTTTGTATTTAAAAAAAAGAAATTTTATTTTGTTATTTTTAAATTTATAGTAATTTTTATGGTGTTAGTTAATGGAAAATTATTTTTAAGGACGTCGAGTTTGTTTAATTTTGTTATGGTATTAGTTTACATTTAAAAAAAATTAAGAAAAGGCGAGCTTGATGTATATTTTAATTGTTTTTTTTTGTTTAATTTTTAAAAAAAAAGAAGAAGATTTGTTTTGTGATTTTAAAATTTTTAGTATTATTTAGTTTTTTTTCCCTGTCTTTGTCAGGGAATGTTAAATCGGTTGTTTATGGTTTGAAACAGTCGTAGTTGTTTTTGCGTGTGTATATTCCTTTGTCAAATGCATGTGTTTCATGACTTATGAATATCATTAGCATATTTTACTTATGACTGAATTCCCATTTAACCCACGATTATGACTGTACATGAAAAAAGTAGAAAAAACCTCGAGCACTATACGTGTTTAACTACTCTTCTGAAAGGCTTTTGGTTTCTCCATAAAAGGCGTTCAATGCCACTACATCATTTGGTACTAATATCAATGTTTTCTGCCACCTTTTGGGTTGCATTTGCGTTTGATCTTTCTGCTTCTCTCCTCAACTCCATTTGTCTTGGAGATGGTGTTTGCACCTCTTTACATTCTCCATTTGACCTGTCATAGTGAAACTGTGAGGATCTAGTGTATACACGGTTAAGGTGGTTAAACCTTGTGTCTTTGTGTATGAGATATATTGACTTAATATGATTAAGCACGCGGAATTTACTTAACCACACTTAGAAGGTTATGTATGTTATGGAAATGGAAGAATTATGTTTGTTACTTAACAATGAACAAAGAAAGTATTTCACTAAACGATTCAATATTATTCCAAATAATACGAGTGATCTTGAGTTTTTCACTAGGGTTACAAAACCTTGAATCTTATGTTTTAGACTTGTGATATTGTTTTTGTTCTTGTTCTAACAGTTATGCATGTGTGTCTATGTGTTCTTTAAAATCACTAGTCTAAGATCTCTTTTATAGTTGCAAAAGATCTTTACAAATTTGCTAAAAGTCTTGACCGACTTACTTGTTTAACTTATGCATATTGTGTCAGTACATAAGATACAACATGTATCTATGTATACAACTTGTTAACTAAGCACATGGAGTAAGATATTATCTACCGTATATGTTTGACCAAAATACAATAAATATCTTTTCGATCTTATCCTATGAGTCACTGATCAGCAGTACTTTGATGAAGCAGCAGTACTTTGATCATGAACTAGCAGTACCTTGATGTACTAGCAGTACTTTGATGTACGAGCAGTACCTTGATGTACTAGCAGTACCTTCAGAATATTTAATTCCCAACAATCCTCCCCTAAACATGTGAATTAATTCAAACATGTTTTTCTGAATTAAATGAGGACTTGTGAAGATCTTTCAAACACTTCTTGAATCTGAACAATTCTTCTATTCTGAACTCATCTGCTTTGTTCTTCTTTGACTTCAGCAATATCAAAACATTGTACCAAAAGATGGTGCAATTTCCTTGGATGGAGGAATTGTAAGAGGCAATGATTTCAACAAGTGAAATCATCTATCAGCATGTCTTTGCAAGTGATAAACAAACATAATGAACTGAAATTGAATCTTTCCTTCGTTTGATCTAGATAGAACTTTCTCCTTTGGAATGCTTCATCCCTTCTAGATATTTGATCTGTTCTAATCATTTTCAACTTCTACATCATCATCTTGTATGCTCTTGTCTTCTCCTTCCATATATTGGTTTATTCTTCCTTTTCTGGGCAATTATTTCCTCCCCTGAAGTAAATAACTTTAATTTCCTCCCCTTGTTTGGAAGATCTCACTATGTACTAAAGAACTTCTCTTCATATCACCTGATCTACCAGTTTGAACTTGTTTTCAGACAATATTGTACATGAAGCCATCAATTCCTTAAGAGTTTAAGTTGCTGTCCTCATCACTTCTAGGTGTGTTAACTCCTATGAGAGGTGAATCAGTGGACATTTTGATTCATAATCCATTAATGAATGGTTTTTCTGAATCCTTGAAAAATCCTTTTAAGAAATCATTTAACTTAGTAGTATGTTCATGATTTTAGAATTGAAAAATCATACTACTTCCAACCATTTTGAAAGAATCAAGTGTGTAACAGACACCTAATCAAAATTTCGGTTTAAAAATAACCTCTGGTTGTGTGAGAACCAATGTATTTCAGTTATCACTAACTGCCTGTGAAAAGATAAATCTATTCAAAAGATTTTCTTGACAGGGTTTCCAGCTCATAGTAATTGTTACCTCCAACACAAGTGTTAGATTCACTTTCACTAGCTGTTATTTCTATCAGATGTCCTTAGACTAACTCATTATACTTGAAAGTATAAAATGATAGAAAGTGAGTTGTATCAGTTACTATCTGATCAACTAAGTCATCAATTCAATGTGAAATATCATAACTAGATTTCAAGAAAGAAGTTTTAAGGAGGTTTAATTCCTAAACTCAGTCCATCATAAATCTATTATGGTCAGCAATATGATAAGCATTCTGCTGTTCCCATTTCACTTGAAATATCCTTTGTGTTCACATATTCATACCTGAAATAGTTAGTCTAAAACCAAAAGAACAATGTACAAAGTACTTGTCTTGTATTAGAATAATCATAAATCCAACTATATGAATAACACAATTCAAATTTTGATATAGCAGTACCTTATAAATCCAGCAGTACTTTCAAAAATTTATGTACAAAAACACATCATATTGAAAATTTAAAGATTAAGCATTCCAATACTTGCTATTAAGTACTGAAACCTTGAAACATCAAAAGCTTTTGTTAACAGATCTGCAAAATTATGTTCTGAAGCAATTTTAAGAACTTGAATTAATCTTTTCTCATTGCAATCTCTTATAAAGTGATGTCTAATTTCAATGTGTTTTGTTTTAGAGTGTTGTACAGGATTTTTAATAATACAAATTGTACTACTATTATCAATATAAATAACAGTGTTTAAGAAATTGTACCCATAATCAAGAAGTTGGTTTTGAAGCCATAGAACTTGACTAGAGCAACTTGCAGCAGCTATATATTCAGCTTCAGTTGTTGAATTTGCCACACTTGTTTGCTTCTTACACTGCCATGAGACAAGTCTACACCCAAGGAATTGACATCCTCCAGTTGTTGACTTTCTGTCTAAGCTAGCACCAGCATAATCACTATCCGAATATGCTACCAAATCAAAAGGAGATTCTCTAGAATACCATATACCCAACCTTGGTTGACCTTTGAGATATCTAAAAATTCTCTTGACTGCAGTTAAATGAGAAACCTTTGGAGTAACTTGAAATCTTGCACATACACAAACAGGAAACATGATATCAGGTCTGGATGATGTAAGATACATCAAAGAGCCTATCATAGATCTGTAATTGTGTACATCTACATTTTCTCCATCTTCATCTTTCAGAAGGTGCTTCTCTGAGTCCATTGGTGTGCTTGCTATTTTTGAATCAGCAAATTGAAATTTTCTAAGTATCTCTGCAACATATTTGTCTTGACTAATAAATATGCCTTCAGATGATTGCTTAACTTGCAAACCCAAAAAGAATGTAAGTTCTCCCATAGAACTCATCTGAAACTTATCTTTCATAAGCTTCTCAAATTCTAAACACATTTCCTTCCTTGTAGATCCAAAGATAATGTCATCCACATACACCTGCACTAACAGAAGATCCTTCTTGTGCTGTTTGATGAAAAGTGTCTGATCAATCTTTCCTCTTTGAAATCCATTTTCTAATAAGTAGGAAGCAAGTGTTGCATACCAAGCTCTTGGTGCCTGATGAAGGCCATAGAGAGCTTTCACTACTCTGTACACTTTGTTTGGATGTAATGGATCAATGAAACCAGGAGGTTGTGAAACATACACCTCTCTTTCAATTTTACCATATAAAAATGCGCTTTTGACATCCATTTGGTAGACTGTGAAGCCTAAAAATGAAGCATAAGCTAGAAACAGCCTAATTGCCTCAATCCTTGCTACTGGAGCATAAACTTCATCATAATCTATTCCTTCTTCTTGTGTGTACCCTTGTGCTACTAGTCTAGCCTTATTCTTGATCACAATTCCTCTGTCATCCCTTTTGTTCTTAAAAACCCATCTAGTGCCAATTAGCTTCTCACCTGTAGGTAAATCAGCTAGCACCCAAACCTTTTGAATCTTGAACTGAAGAAGCTCTTCTTGCATAGCCTCTACCCAGCTTGAATCATCTAGGGCTGTAAGAATATTCTTTGGTTCCTTTTGAGAGAGAAAACATACAAATAAACATGAGTTTGAAAGTTCATGTTGTTTTGAAGCATAAAGGGCATCAAGAATCCCTTGTTGGTCTGAAGAGACTAGTTGTCTTCTTGTCTTCACACCAGATTGTACATCTCCAATCACATTATCTAGGGAATGAACTTTGTGAATTCTTGTGTGTGGGGTAGTAGGAACATGATAAAATGGTGTAAGATTAGTCACATCCACTTCATCTTCTTGGAACTCTGCATCTTTTGAGTGTGAAGGACCAGCAGGACCTTCAGCTGAACTAACAGTTCCTTCAAATGAACCACCAGTACCTTGAGAAGTACTCACAGTACCTTGCTCTGTCTCAGCAGTACTTTCAATATTCAACATATTGAGTTGTTCCTCTGTTCCAACATCTTTTCTTTGAGCCTCAACATCCTCTTTTGCTTTACCAGAAGAAGATTCATCATTGTTTGAAGCTAAATCCACACTGGTACTTGACCACAATGGCCTAATGACATCAGATTGATCTTTATCTAACTCCACCTCATTTGTTGCTTGTGAACCTGAAAAATTATTAGTTTCTGCAACAACAGGTAAATAATTCATAGAGTTTGTTAGATAATCAAGATCAAATATCCATTTTGGTCCTTGACCTACTACATTGGATTTGTTTTCCTGAAACTCCACATGTAGTTCTTCTTGAACTTTCTCAGTTCTTAAGTTGTAAACTCTAAAAGCTTTGCTAACAAGAGAATATCCAACTAAGAAACCTTCATCTGCTTTACCATCGAATTTTCCTAAATGGTCTAAGGTATTGAGAATTGTCACATGACATCCAAAAGGTCTAAGAAATCCTATTGCAGGAGTTCTACCATTAAAGAGTTCATATGATGTCTTATTGTGAGGCTGCACAACTAAAACTCTATTTTGAACATAGCAAGCAGTGTTAATTGCCTCTGCCCAAAAGATTATTGGTAGCTTAGAATCAGCTAACATTGTTCTAGCAGCTTCAATTAGTGTTCTATTCTTTCTTTCAACCACTCCATTTTGTTGTGGTGTTCTAGCAACACTATATTCTCTCCTAATACCTTTTTCTTTGCAGAAATCATCCATAACTCTATTTCTAAACTCTGTCCCATTATCACTCCTAATGACTTTTACTTTCTTGCTTACTTGGTTTTCTATCAGTGTAATGAATTCCTTAAGGATGCTTGATGTCTCATCCTTAGTGGCTAAAAAGAAAACCCATGTAAATCTGCTATAGTCATCAGTTATAACAAGACAATATTTTTTATGTTGTATACTCCTTACTGAAACTGGTCCAAATAAGTCCATATGCAGCATAAACAATGACTGATTGATAGAGTTAAAAATTTTGGGCTTACAAGTGGCTTTGTGTTGTTTGCCTTTTAGACAAGCAATGCATGTTTGATCATTTTCAAATCTCTTGTGAGGTAAACCTCTTACCAAACCATTCTTAACAATTTTATTTATGGTTTTGAAGTTAATATGACCAAGCCTTCTATGCCATAACATTGATTCATCCAATGTGGCCTTTGATACAAGACAAGTTAAATCTTCTTTAGAAATGATGTTCTTCATATCAACACTATACATGTTGGCCTTTCTAGGAATTCTAAGAAGTACTTGATTTTCATCAGGCATCTTAAAATCCTTAGATAGAACAAGACATTCAGTGTCAGTAAAAAGGACATTATTCTTTTTGTCACACATTTGTGAAACACTAAAAAGATTATACTTTAACTCTTGTACATAGTACACATTTTCAAAATCTAAATTTCCGGTTTTAATAGTACCTTTACCAGAAATTTTGCCACGAAAACCGCCTCCAAAGGTAACATATCCTCCATTGAATTCTTGAAAATCTGAAAGATAAGACATGTTGCCTGTCATGTGATTGGAACATCCACTATCTGAGTATCCTTGATCTTGATGATCAATAGAATGTCCCTGCACACAAATAAGAAAGTTAGTTTTCTTTGGGGATCCAAGCCATTACTGACTTGAATCTGCCTCTTGCATCAATATAGTTTAATCTTTTAAGAACTGTTGATGCAACATTGGATTTTTGAATCCAACATGCTGAGGCCTTAACAGCATTTGCCCTATTACCCTTAGCAGCAGAGTGAATAACATGTTCAGCAGAGTTTGCTAACTTTGAAGTCACACCCTTTGGTTTCCAAATTTGTTTGTGAACCACTGCTTTTGATTGAATGGGCCTTAGAACAGTTTTAGATGCATGTTTGAAAGTTGTTTTTGCATCCTTAGCTGTTGATTTTGGGTTAACAGTCATCAAAGGTCTAACAGTACTTTTAGATTTACCAGTACTTTGAATTTGAACTGGCAGTACTTTGTTAACAGGACCTTTTTGTCTATTAGGACCTTTGAGTCCAGACTTGTTTGAGACTGTTCTGGGTTCAGATCTATGAGTATTAGAGTGAAAAGGAGTCTGAGGAGTTTGCCTTTTGTAGTTCACCCTATTGTTTTCATACCCAGTTACCCTTTGGTTGCAGAAAGCTGCAAGATGGTCAAAACTACCACATGTATAACAAGCTTTATTATAAAATGCAAAGTCATCACCTAATTGGTTAGACTTGAGGTTGTTCCAATTCCTTTGGTTACCTCTGGGCTTGTTTGTAGTTCTATATTGTTCACAATATCTAACTGGTTTCCTAACAGTACCTTTAACATTTGACTTAGGTCTGTTAGTGTTGTGATTGACTATCTTAGGAAGACTTGTTCCTACTTTCTTAACCAATACAGGTTTAGACATAACCTGTTCTTCTTCATCACTATCACTATCAGTTGTACAATCTTCAACAACTATAGTATCTCCTTTCTTAATAAAGGACACCTTGTCCTGATAAGATAAAGTTTTATCTAAACTTTTACTTACCTTTTCTATCTTTGGAGATTTAGTGACCTTAGAACCATATTCCATGATTGGTTCTTGAAACTCAGGTAACCCTGTGTGTGCTAAATCAATACCTGGAGGTGAATGAACACCTCTGTATGGAGGGGGTACAGACTTAAATCCAACACCAGAATTGACCTTATCAATAACTTGGGCTTCCCAAAGCTTATTGAATCCTTCTGAGGAATGTGCTAAAACATCCACAGAAACCTTTACATTTTCTCTTTCATTCTTATGTTTAGCTAATGATTCATTCAACTCAACAATACACTCATCTCTGATCTTAATGTCATTTTTTAGTATATTGATGTCATCAGCAAAATGAATTTCATTATTTTTAAAATGTAAAACTTGTTTTTCCAAAACACCTAGACCTCTTTTGTGATTAGCCAAATTAAACAAAGAATCAAGCAGCTCTTGTTTATGAGCTTCAAATCTCTTATTAAGGTCTTCATAAGCTTTAAGATTAGGACATGATTCAGTACAAGATGTAATATTGTTTACCTCTGAATCAGAATGAGCCATTAGAGCAAATTCATTGGCCAAAAGAGCAGCATTTGGTGGTGCATCCTCTTCAATAGCCATAGAGCTCCAATCATAACCAATACCATCAATAGCCAACATAGCCTTTGGCTCTTCAACAGTAACTTCCTTTTTCCTATCTTGCTTATACCATGTGTTTCTATTCTCCTGCTTTCTTGGGCTTCTGCACTCCTTAGCAAAGTGTCCTAACCTATGACAGTTGAAACACTCTACTTTCTTCTTATCAAACCCAGCAGTATCATTACCATTTATGGTAATCTGCTTCCCAGTTCTTTGCCAATACTTCTTAGCCCTCATGCTAAGCAAAGCAACCTGCCATTTAATATCCATAGCTTCCAAATCATCACCATCTACCTGCTCAAGGTCTTCATGGTTGAGAGGAGAGCCATTAGATTGACTGGTAATGAAAGCATAGAATGTTGAATCTCCAAGACCAGCAACATCCTTGTGAGAACTTGTGGAAGGAGCACTTTCACCTTCATCTACCTCTTCATTCTTACTAATACTAGGAACTGACAAAAGTGCCACGTTTCCAGAACTAGTACCATAAGTTCCAGACTTTCTAAGACTTTGTTCAACAATTTTGAAGTTGTTGTACAAATCATTGAGCTTCATTGTTTCAATGTCTGGTTTGTTCATCCAGACAATAACATGAGTATGGAACTCATCAGGTAGACTTCTCAAAAACTTCATGTTGAGATCTTCCTTCTCTGTCTCAACACCCAACACAGCTAATTGACTGACAAGCTTATGTAATCTTGAGAATAGCTTATCAAGAGACTCATTACTAAAAGCAGTAAAGTTTTCAAATTGTTGCTTTAGTAATGTCTTCTGTGTCTTTTTGGTAGTTTCATTACCACCAAAATATGCACAAATCTCTTCAAAAAGAGTTTTTGCATCAAGATACTTGTTGAATGATAGCATCTGCTCACTAGGAATGGTCATAAGCAGCAAATTTCTTGCTTTCTGATCATTTCTCTTCAGTATCTTCTCTTCATTTGACACTGGTCCAGTATTTCTTTTTCTACTTGTTTTACCTTCTAGAACAACCTCTGAGTAGCTTGGTGAAAAGGAATCACCATATATAATTATATCCCAAAGAGTATAATCTTGGACCATGAAATATTGCTCAATTCTCATCCTCCATAACTCAAACTCATTGGGTTTGATTATGGGCAACTTTGCAGCAACATTTGTTTGAACATCATGTGGATCCATTTCTGTTTCTTCTAATTCAAATATATCAACTCTAGCTCTGATACCAACTGTGAGGATCTAGTGTATACACGGTTAAGGTGGTTAAACCTTGTGTCTTTGTGTATGAGATATATTGACTTAATATGATTAAGCACGCGGAATTTACTTAACCACACTTAGAAGGTTATGTATGTTATGGAAATGGAAGAATTATGTTTGTTACTTAACAATGAACAAAGAAAGTATTTCACTAAACGATTCAATATTATTCCAAATAATACGAGTGATCTTGAGTTTTTCACTAGGGTTACAAAACCTTGAATCTTATGTTTTAGACTTGTGATATTGTTTTTGTTCTTGTTCTAACAGTTATGCATGTGTGTCTATGTGTTCTTTAAAATCACTAGTCTAAGATCTCTTTTATAGTTGCAAGAGATCTTTACAATTTTGCTAAAAGTCTTGACCGACTTACTTATTTAACTTATGCATATTGTGTCAGTACATAAGATACAACATGTATCTATGTATACAACTTGTTAACTAAGCACATGGAGTAAGATATTATCTACCGTATATGTTTGACCAAAATACAATAAATATCTTTTCGATCTTATCCTATGAGTCACTGATCAGCAGTACTTTGATGAAGCAGCAGTACTTTGATCATGAACTAGCAGTACCTTGATGTACTAGCAGTACTTTGATGTACGAGCAGTACCTTGATGTACTAGCAGTACCTTCAGAATATTTAATTCCCATTTGACCTGTCATACAGAAACCATCTGACGTGCAAATTTAACTTTTAATAGGTTTGTAATAACTATTCATAGTGCACTAAGCTTTCTAGTGCAATTGATTAGATTGTCCATATGATTAGTCAAAATATAAAGTGTGCATCGAATGAACAAAATTTCCAGATGTATGTATTTAGTGTTTTAAACTAAGCCTACACCACTTCAGCGTGTAATCGTGTTCAAAGCCTACATCAGTCGGTCCTGGAAACAGCCAACAACTTCGGCGCCTTTCACTACAGCGACTAAACTCACACAATATCCTTGGATGAAGATATATGGTCTCAAAGAGGAATATGGTAGTGGTTTTAGCACCATGATACAAGTACTGAGAGGCTATTTTATACATAGTTGTTCTTTGTATTTTTATGTTATTTTTCATCTAGGATAATAGATAAATTAGTTCAGTATTACAAACGGTAAAACAAAGTTTTAGAAGCCCAGTATATTTTACGTGCCAATATCATTGTTTTTTTATTTTTATGTTCCTACTTTTATGAATCTTTGCATCTTCACTTCTTCCACCTTTCCTAACCTTTCACACAAATTAGCCTTTTTTACAATTGGATTCTATAACATTAATTTTACAAATTGATTGTTTAGTTTTGTCTTTTATTCACTAATCATGAATATTAATTTTGTTACGCGGAAAAATCAAGCATTTCTATTAGTCCAATTCAATTTAATAGACATTTAGAGTTTAGTTAAATTGTCCAAATATTGTCAAACTATTAGAGCTAAAAGCATGCATGAAAGTCAAGTTCAAACTTCATTGTCTATATGTTATTGACGAACAAACACAATTATAAAACATGCTATTTTCTCAAACAAAAACATATTTTATAAAGATCTAACGGTGACTCTTACTACCATTATTCAAATCCAAATAGATTCATGGTACTGTTACTACCATAACGCAACCCAAATAGATCCAGGATACCAAAGCAAGCGAGCAACTAATCAATTTAAAATTTTAAAGCAGAATTAATTCACAAAAGGTGTATATTAGCGGAAACACTTTAACCCCAAGTGTCTTTCGGCACCAACCACTGTCCACCTCACAAAAAATAGCTAAGGCAACTCTTCTGGCTCAGTGGGGCACCACCTGGAATGAGCACGAGCGAGACTCAAACCCGTGACCTTTTATCCACAAAATCTCTCAGGTGGGCCCATGAGTTTTTTTGGAGCTGGGTACCAACTGACCTAAAACCATTTTGTTTAAATCAGAACTAATGAATGCTAATGCAAAAAAGCAAAAGGCATATTAATTACATATATTGTAAACATCCAGAAGACCTTAAATGTTTAAACTGAATATTATCATACATAAATTTAGCAAACAATTAGGATTCTGAATTAGCAGTAACATTTACATTTTCCCTATTGGCTGCTATCACTTAATTATTAGTTTGAAGAATACTTTAAACTTGCAACAAATCCAAAGTGGAATTTTTTAATAACTGAACACAAAGACTCATCCTCAAGGCCTCTATGACCTCACAATTATTTAAGTTGCAAGGTTTCTTCTTCATATCATCAACACCTTTGCGGCGTATCACTATCGGACTCCACGGTTTTGCAAGAAGCGAAATCAAATTTTTAGTAATGTTAAGCCTGCATTAGCCTTTACCATGTCCAACAGTGACCGATCCATAAGTTTATGAACTTTAAATTATTAAAAAGGATCACATCACTTGCAATGCCATAACATTAATGTGAATAAAAATTTAAAACCAATCAACAACCATGCTCCTATAAAGAGCAAGAGGTCCTTATTCACCTATAATAATTTAAGAATATTAAAGGTTGAACAGGTATTCCTTGAATTGATATAACATCCTTATTTTCTTTCTTTCTTGGATGATAATATTATCAAATAAATACTCATATTTATATATTGTCGTACCTTTCGCCTTCAACAGGCTTGAAAAACTCATTGATTCTTAAAGACCGTCGAAACAATTGTTATATTTTCAAGTAACAATGTTTGTCTATGGGTAAGAACAACAAAGTTTAAAATGCAGCCATTAGTGATCTTCTAATTGATCTTCAAGCCATTTGACCACTTGTAGTTGTCCTCATTATCTTAAATGGAGTTGCAATAGATGATAAAAAGAACACAAATTAGAGCTAACATTTGTTAATCGACATGGACTAATTATAATGATTAAAGAGAAGTCAAGTATGATATAAATGCGAAAGTCAGTATTTGTATAAACATTAGCAGCATTTGAAATACCCGATAGCCCCATTTTAGTTGTCCCACTCAAAGCCTTGCTTCCACCATTACCACTAACAAAATCGATCGTCCTGCTTGCATTCCCCCTCCTAATAACTTTGCTGTTGCTAATCTCACACCAGTGCCAACTCCTATACTTGAAGATGAGGATGATGGGGTCGGTTTCTCGTTAAGAAACGCAAAAGTCACCTGGTGTCCACAATCCACATTAAACAATTTAACATCTATCTTCCATTTAAGTAAGCTATGAACTTTATTTAAGCTTCCAATGGAAAACCTAAAGTTTTCCAGCTTATAAACTCATACACTTTTGGTTCAAGCATTTTGGTTGCTTTTAGCTGTTCATCAATTGGAATCTCAGGTTTTGATCGCTCCAATGGGACTACAGTTGTATAGTTCCGTTGATCAGATGTGTGTGGCTGAAAAAAATCACAAAATAATGCTTTGTAGGCTATACTATATGCATTAAAAAATGTATCTTTGAGTGTGACTGACATACCTGATCAGCATGAAGTTTTTTCACAAATACTTCGAGTATTCTAAAATTAGCCTTTTTAAGTAACTCATCTCCTAATCGAAGATAAGTCAAGGCTTCCATTATCAGTTTTGGTGGTCCCTTTTTGCTGACACCAGTAGGCCTTACATTGAGAAGAATTTGACTGTAAACAACACAATCATATCATTCAAGTGCATTTTCACCTGCCATATAAACTTTATCTCTTTTCACACCGCTAAACACCTGAATTTTGGAAATAAAGCATCATAAGTCAACCAAATTATATGTTACATCTATTTGCAGATGCAACTTTATCTATCATTCACCTGTTGGACAAGCTCTTGAGGTCCACTTTTTGTTTTTCAGTCACTTAGGCAACTTTGTGGAGTCAAATATAAGTGTTAAATTTTCGTATTATACAATTATGATTATAATATAAAAAGTTTCAAATTAGTGATGCTTATCACTAAGTATTGCTTATTACCTTGAGGAGCAAATGATGGTTTAAACATTTGTGGATTGGATGCAACAATATTCTTAGCATCTGCAAATAAACACAAACTCGCTAAGGTAGCTTTCATGACTCTGTAGACACTCCAAAAGTGATATAGTAGCATAAAAAGTAAACCTGGTCCGCTTTGTTCTACGTTTTTATGTGAGCAGTGATGAGAGAACCAATCAAGGGAGTTTCAATCAGTGTAGCATACAGTTTAAGTGATAATTTAGGCAAACGTGGGGCTGCAAATTATCAAATTTTGCATTGACGTTAGACCACACTATTGAAGACAACACACAGTTTCTACCAAGTAAGTTGAATAAAAAACGTACATGTTCAGTTTCAATCTGTACTTAAATCTGACCCACTACACTGCACTCATTTTGAGTTAGCACCAACCAACCCAAACTGTACATCTTTACCAAACACTAATCACCTTTCCTTCGTGTAGTTGGAGTTCGATAAGTGTGAATCAACCCTTAGAATCAAAACACTTGGAAATTTAGCCGTCTTAGGATATTGTCTAATATTTGTATAAATGCAACCTATTACAATAAGATAACATCAAGAGTAAGCGTGAAGATTATAAATGAGAATAAAATCTCAACATATCTGAGAACGACACCAAGAAATTCTCCCACACATGCCACATAATAACATTAAATTTAGTTACAAATTAACGATAAGCTCTAGATATAATTAGTAGCAGTTATACTATCGTAATCAATTTTACCTGGCTTGAAGAAAACTAATAAACCAAAGTCAAAAATATACCTCATGATTTGCAATGGAAAACGGTTGAGTTTTCCTGCGAATTACTTCCAACATCCTCTGGAGTCCCATCTCTCTAATCATTAAACTCGTTATAGATTCTATTCAGTATTCAGCAAACTGGTTTTTCCACTCTTGTTCATCAATATTTGCTTCTTCAGTTGTGCTTTGCTGGGCTACAAAGCATTATAAGCTAAATAGAACATGAATACGATAAGTACTTATTAGCTGATTGTATTATCAATAAACTATAACCTTGCCCTAAGAACTTACTAAAAAGTCAATTAGTCATTATATTCACTGGTGTCTTCTTCCATCTCGATTAGCTTCCGTATGCTTCTAACAATCAATTAAATCAAAAAAATGATTTACTAATAAGCTCTGTGATATGACACATGATATATTAATGAGTGAAAGTCAACTGTGTACAATAAAGTAACGATCACTCTTAGAATAGAACATTCAGTACAAATACTTCGAAATCAAGAACTTCACGCTCCTTGCAACATGTAAATCAACCCAATAAAGTTATTTACCATCAATCAAACTTTATAAACTAACTACAATTAGATTATGAAGCTCACCTTTAAGACAAAATTGTAGACTAATGGCGAGTTGATCCCTGTAACGGATAATCAGCCGTCATCAAAGTTAGTATGCATGTTGATATTTTATTCATCATAAAAAACACCAAACCTTCTAAGGTTATATTTCAACATTTTTTTGCCCAATCATGCTATACATCAGCAATGTTAAAACAGGAACTATTCCATCAAAATCAAACTTAAAGGTTAGAAAAGTAAGTATACCTGTGTGACATTCATACGGTCCAAGGAATCAACACAATTTGTCCTTATAATTCCAATTTGTCTTTGAACCTTTTCGCTTAGCATATACTACCTGTAATTCGGAAGACCAAAGAATGAAAACATAATAATTGTATAATGAAGATAGCAAGTACCTATTTTTAATAAGAAAATCATCAAAAGTGTAAGTATCTATAGAAAACTGTTTAACATATATCACAGAAGATATGTAATAAGGGAATTAATTATGAACTATTGTACCTCACATCATCACTAAACTAAGAATATTATGCTGATGAAGCGAAAAGTGTACCGCTTTTAAGGGGTTATTTAAGCCCTAAATCGTATTTATTTGATCAAATATTGCCCTAAATCGTTCCTTTCGTCATTTTAGGTACTTTTGAGGAGAAATCTGGAAAAGGAGGCATTTTGGACGTTTTTGGAGCATAAAAGTGAAGAAAACGACAAAGTCTCAAAATTGTGCCGGAAGTTACCTTTGACGGCGTCAGGATTTACTCCAGACGGCGTCATGGCTTGGCAAGAAAAGGTGGATGTGAAATTTACTCATGATAAGCCAGTGAAAATTGCATGTGAATTCTGACGACGTCACGCTTTAACCTGATCAAGGGCGTCACGGCTTAATTCAAAGAGGGACGGCGTCACGTTCAAGGTCTGACGGCGTCAAGCCTTGATAAGCCAGAACGGATTTTGGAGAGCTAAAGAGGGACGGCGTCAAGAAGGTCATCCGGGAACCCTAGAAGCGGCGAGGTGACGGCGTCACACTCCATAACGTGACGCCGTCAGATCCAAAAGTCTATATATAGTTTTCTAATTTTTTGTCGTTAGTGTGGAACTTAGTGTGGAATTTTTGGGAGAAAACCCTAAGACGATTTTAGCATCTTTCTCAAGGCTTTTTGCCTTGAGATCTTCCATGTTACATTGAAGATAAGTTATCAATTAATCATTCAATATGTCTATGTGTTGTTTGATTCTATCTTGTTCTTGTCCTTTGTTTAACATGTTAGGCTAGATTTATCTTGTGTTTGCTTAGATCTAATGAAACCTAGCTATTGATTATTGGTTATTAGTGTGTTATTAGTTGTATTGGATGATTGTTTATCTATGTTAGGCTTAAGAAAACTGGCTAACTTCCTATTCGGTAACTTGCTTGAACGTCTTAAGAAACATGAACCAAATGCGTACTAAAGGTTTTTATGGTTGTATTTAATGCACAAGCGAATTCTAGTGATCCCATGTTAGGAGCTTCCTAGCCGGCTCGACATAGGAGTGAAGTAGGAGCTTGTAGAGTTGGGGAAGTACGTACGCCACCCCACGATTGGTATTAAGGAATACACCCGTCATCTACGCGACTAATACACACTAATCAACCGGTAAAAGATAGTTAGGGAGTAAGGAAATCTAAGTAAACACATTTTCCTACACATAAGTTTTCACCAACTTTTTATTTTCAGTTATTTATTTTATTTGCATTCGTAGTAATTTGGGTTAGTTGGCTAGCAACTAATTCCGCCCACTCCTTCAAACCCGAGATTTTACTTGCTTTCATAAAAAAATATAAAAAACATAAAAAGAATCTTCTCTCACCCTTAGACCTATTAGAGTAGTCTTTCATACCTAACGAACACTATTCCCTGTGGAGAACGATCAATCCCCCGTACTTACCACTACACTATACTACATCGGTCAGGTACACTGCCTGGTGGGGTTGTAAGCCTCTTGAGATCCCTCGAGAGGTAAAACCTGTTGTAAGGTTGCAAAACCACGCATCAAGTTTTTGGCGCCGCTGCCGGGGAATAGTTATTGTTTAGGTTGAATTTTTATTTTATAGGTCTACTCACTAGATTCCTTTCTAGTGAGATTTTTATTTTCTTTTTCTAGGTCTTCTTTAGTCTATCTATTTTCTTCGTTTCTTTGTTCGTAACCATTACCATTCGACATCATGGAAGATGGTAATATCCTTAATCCCAACAACCCACCACCACAACAACAACCAACACCTCCTAGAGCCCGTACTTTAGGAGAGTACTCCCGTCCTAGCCACCATGGCTATCGAAACACCATTGAGCTCACTCAAGGAGCCAATATCACACCCTTGCGATCCGACACCATCCGGTTGGTGCAAAGCGGATGCGCATTCCATGGACTTCGTTCTGAAGATCCTAATCAACATCTCAAGGACTTTCTTAAAATCATTGATTCTATAGACCTTGATGTTGCCACTCGAGAGACGACCCGATTGCGTCTCTTCCAATTCTCTTTGCGGGACCAAGCTAGTCAGTGGCTAGAACGTCAACCCGCAGGATCCATCACCTCTTGGGATGATCTCACCACTCGTTTCCTTGCTCAGTTTTTCCCACCGGGAAGAACTACCAAGCTAAGGAATGATATCTTGATGTTCCAACAACGTCAAGGCGAAACTCTCTACGAGGCATGGACTCGATTCAAGGACTTACTCCAAAAAGTCCCTCACCATGGCATAGAACTTTGGCTCCAAGTCCAAATCTTCTATGACCATATCAATCTCTACACAAGGCAAACCATTGACCAATCGGCCGGTGGCAAGCTACGTGATCTAAGTGCGGAACAATCATGGGCTCTCCTAGAGGATCTTGCTCTTTATGACAATGAAAGTTGGAGTGATCCCCGTGATTTGAATAAAACGGTCAAGGCAATATCTTTGCCTTCGAACAATTCAAGCACTTCCGACCGTAGGATCATAGAACTTGAAGACCAAGTCAAGCTTCTCTTGAAATCCTACGAGGCTCCTAAACCTTCAAGCCAAGTGAACAAAATCACTTCTTCATGTGAATTATGTAGTGGTCTCCACGACACTCGTGATTGCATGGAACTCCCCGAACAAGCTTTTGTGGACTACGCATCCTCGCGTACCGACGGAGCGGGAGACAAGTGGTACACTTTCAAACCCGAGCCAAACCCCTATGGTGATTCATACAACCCCTCATGGAGAAATCACCCAAACCTTAGGTGGAAACAAAACCAAAACGCACAACAAACCAATTCTTCCAACCCACCTAATCGTTTTCAATCAAGCGGTTCCAACTCGAACCGTACTTTCAACAACAATCCTTCCGGCAATGGTAGTACCAATAACTTTGAAGGATTGATGTCCCAATTTATGGCATCTCAAGAAGCTCGGATAGCTAGATTCGAATCCGAATTCAATCAGCAACAAACGGAGATGACCAATAAAATTGACAACTTGTTGAAAGCCCTCAATAACCAAGTGCTATCACCTCCACATAAGGACGCTAGGAACACAAATAGCGGACCCCAAGTCAAAGACCCTTCTTCATCCAAACATGTCCACTTCATCAACGTTGTCACTATTAAACCAATCGATGGGAGCATGGAAGAAAGTGACAAGAATGAGGGTAGGATAGAAATGGAACCTAAGGATGAGGTTAAGAAAGTCGAGGTTGATAAGGAAGTTAAGAAAAGTGAAGTAGAGGAAGTAGATAATGATGAGGACTACTTCAATAGGCTACCCACTAAGGAAGAGCGCGCATATCATACAAACTTATTCGATGACCCCGAGACACCATACTTCCTAGGTAGACCAATTATAGAAATAGGCGACCCTTCTAATCTCAACATACCATGCAACATCGGACATTTGCATGTGTGGAAAGCCTACATCGACCTTAGATCACCCATAAACATCATGACTAGAGCCCACTACAACTTGATAATGAAAAATCAACTTGGGTATAGAATGTTCCCTGACAAGGGATGGATGAGTAACTTCACGGGAAGAGTTAGGGGATTACCGGTTTATGTAGGAAACTTCACCTATATCACCGAATTTGTAATTGTAGAAGATATCCGCCCAATAGTCGATGCATCCTTAACTCAAGTGGTTTTTGGAAAACCATTTGTTGAGGTCTCTAGAATGACTTATGAACCTTCCTTAGGGATAGTTAGATTTAAGGATGAGACCGATGAGGTAAACTACCAAATGCCATATAAGATAGAACAATTCCAACACTTGTCAAATGTTGAGAAGGAGCTCAAGCAAGCGGTTTACTATAGGAATGATGAGGATAGAAATAAAGGAGTAGACTATGTTATGGAAAGGATATTCGGTTTCTACAAGGATTGTTTGAAATTGGGACCGGAATATAAAACCGGGAATGAAAATGGCCTAGGAACCGTGACCAATGATGGAATCACGTAATGTACGTGACTTTGAGTCTAGCTACAAGACTCGTTAATAAAGAAAAGCGCTTCTTGGGAGGCAACCCAATCTTTATTTGCTTTGTTTGTTTGTTTTGTTTGTTTGTTTGATTTTATTTGTTTCCGTATGTGTGTTTAATTTTTATTCTTATTGATTCATGTTCAAAAACTAATTTGTGAAAATGCTTTATTTTGTTTTTAACTTCGTCTTAACTACATATAAAGGTATTTTGCAAAAGGTAAGTGTAAGTGAAATCTAAATCGGTTTATTAGAACACAAATTAACATGAATCATAATAATATTAAATTAACATACATATTAGTATTTGTTTGAGTCAAATGCTTGTATCGAGTCATAATGATGTTTTGCAGGAATTCCAGGAAGTAAGGTATAGGTTTTTCCAGAAATTTTCCGGAAACTTAAAATGAGAATTTTTGTCAGGTCATTCCTGACGGCGTCAGGGTCTATAACCTGACGGCGTCAGATTTAATTTTCAGAAATTTTTGAAAGTTTTGTTTTCATAAAAAGTTTTTATTAAATCTATAACTTATAATCTCCAGGAATCTGCAAAATTATCATTCCACAAGCATTATATCCTTATATATAGATTTATCCCGCCGATGTTATGCAGGTTTTCGTGTTTGTTTTCTCAGGTTTAACAGGTTATTTTGGACAAGGAAATGTTTTTGGATCAAGCTTATGGCGATGCATTAGTCATGGAGCTTCTACATTACCTTGGAAGAAGATTTAACCGTATTACTTCATTATCCACCGAACGAATCAGGGGAGTATTTGATTTCATTCTTTTACTTTATACTTTTACATCTTGTTATTTGAACATTGGGGACAATGTTCATCTTAAGTGTAAGGGGGGGGGGGGTAAAAATACGATTTTTAGAGAATGCTATTACGCTTGATTTTTGTTTGTTTAATAGTGATGTGTAATAAAAACTGAGAGAAATACCTGTTAGGGTAATTTTAGTGCCAAATTTAAAATTTTTTACAACATATAGGAGTGAAACTTTGATCTTAATGAGCGTCTCACGGATAGGAGTTATATGACTAGCACAAAAACCGTACCACTAAAAAATTTTCCACCCCCAAATATGTGAGGTTCGCCCCTAGAATTGGTAGGAAAAGCATTTTGCTATGATGTGTGTACCGGTAGCACTTAGATTCTAGAACTTGCGTTAGGACCATTCCAAGGCCACAAGTGAGACTACATTCGTGTAGTTAGATTTACTACATGATAAGAGGCATTAGGATTAACCCATTGTTTTACACCTGTGTTTTTGTTATAATTACATTGGCTACATTGGTCAAGTAATTCTCCCACACCCTTTGCGTTGTACCCATTTTTGGTACACGATACCCCTAGTACACCCCTCAGAGCCTATCTTTTCGTTTCGACCTTTAAGCATTTTACTTAAAGGAAGAATTTGTTTACACCCCACTTAAATGTACACCCAAATCGCCTTAGCCTACCTTGTATGCACTCATTTTTAGTGCATTATTGTGACAACATTTGTTTAAACCCAAGTTAATTATCTAATTGATTACATGGTTGCTAAGTCGAGTCATATCCTTGTACATATTGTTTTGGGACGATTGGGACTCATGGGTAAAGTACTAGTGTAATGGAGTAATGGGGAAGAACATCATTTACCCCCATATGTGCTAAATGTTTTAAAAAGTATTCCAAGTTTTTCAATTATCTTAATTCGAGTCATTAGAATAGTTATTTGTAAAGTTATGTAAAAGTTTAAGTGTAAGGGGAATGCAATGCCCCTATGATGTATTATTTTGGATGGTAGGGTAAGAATGTATGCAAAAAAAAAAAAAAAAAAAAAAAATCGAAAAAATCATGAAAAATACAAAAAAATGAGAAAAAGAAAAAGAAAAAAAAACATACGGACTACCATCCCGTTTTATTTTATGTTTATTTTATGTTTTTGTTATTTTCTTTCATTAGCTTAAATCGAGTCGAGTCTTGGCTTAGCAACATTGTATAGTACATGTAATTGATCAAGATCTTTAACTCGCCACCAGTAAAACATCCCTTATCCAACAAAACCGTGTTTTCCTTTTCCCTACACCTAACGTTATAACCCATTTAAAAGCCCTCTTTGATAGTTTATCTTAGGTGCTTACGCCTAGTGGAGGAGGTTTTCGATCCTTTCCCAAGCCTATGGTAATCTATTTGCTATGACAGGTAGTGAGAGATATTATCCGTTTTCATTTATGAGATTCATTTTGATGACACTTGAGAGATGTGAGTATCTAAACACTACTTGTGAGGTGCTAGTTTATAATCTCCGTGCTTATTATGATTAAAGTGGAACGAATATTTGTTGTAATTACTTTTATGTTAGCATTAAATGACCCCTAACTTGTATTTTGATTAGAATAAAAGCACATTTGCTTGAGGACAAGCAAATCTCAAGTGTAAGGGTATTTGATGAAGCGAAAAGTGTACCGCTTTTAAGGGGTCATTTAAGCCCTAAATCGTATTTATTTGATCAAATATTGCCCTAAATCATTCCTTTTGTCATTTTAGGTACTTTTGAGGAGAAATATGGAAAAGGAGGCATTTTGGACGTTTTTGGAGCATAAAAGTGAAGAAAACGACAAAGTCTCAAAATTGTGCTGGAAGTTACCTTTGACGGCGTCAGGATTTACTCCAGACGGCGTCATGGCTTGGCAAGAAAAGGTGGATGTGAAATTTACTCATGATAAGCCAGTGAAAATTGCATGTGAATTCTGACGGCGTCACGCTTTAACCTGATCAAGGGCGTCACGGCTTAATTCAAAGAGGGACGGCGTCACGTTCAAGGTCTGACGGCGTCAAGCCTTGATAAGCCAGAACGGATTTTGGAGAGCTAAAGAGGGACGGCGTCAAGAAGGTCATCCGGGAACCCTAGAAGCGGCGAGGTGACGGCGTCACACTCCATAACGTGACGCCGTCAGATCCAAAAGTCTATATATAGTTTTCTAATTTTTTGTCATTAGTGTGGAACTTAGTGTGGAATTTTTGGGAGAAAACCCTAAGACGATTTTAGCATCTTTCTCAAGGCTTTTTGCCTTGAGATCTTCCATGTTACATTGAAGATAAGTTATCAATTAATCATTCAATATGTCTATGTGTTGTTTGATTCTATCTTGTTCTTGTCTTTTGTTTAACATGTTAGGCTAGATTTATCTTGTGTTTGCTTAGATCTAATGAAACCTAGCTATTGATTATTGGTTATTAGTGTGTTATTAGTTGTATTGGATGATTGTTTATCTATGTTAGGCTTAAGAAAACTGGCTAACTTCCTATTCGGTAACTTGCTTGAACGTCTTAAGAAACATGAACCAAATGCGTACTAAAGGTTTTTATGGTTGTATTTAATGCACAAGCGAATTCTAGTGATCCCATGTTAGGAGCTTCCTAGCCGGCTCGACATAGGAGTGAAGTAGGAGCTTGTAGAGTTGGGGAAGTACGTACGCCACCCCAAGATTGGTATTAAGGAATACACCCGTCATTCACGCGACTAATACACACTAATCAACCGGTAAAAGATAGTTAGGGAGTAAGGAAATCTAAGTAAACAAATTTTCCTACACATAAGTTTTCACCAACTTTTTTTATTTTCAGTTATTTATTTTATTTGCATTCGTAGTAATTTGGGTTAGTTGACTAGCAACTAATTCCGCCCACTCCTTCAAACCCGAGATTTTACTTGCTTTCATAAAAAAATATAAAAAACATAAAAAGAATCTTCTCTCACCCTTAGACCTATTAGAGTTGTCTTTCATACCTAACGAACACTATTCCCTGTGGAGAACGATCAATCCCCCGTACTTACCACTACACTATACTACATCGGTCTGGTACACTGCCTGGTGGGGTTGTAAGCCTCTTGAGATCCCTCGAGAGGTAAAACCTGTTGTAAGGTTGCAAAACCACGCATCATATGCACTGAAGTGGCAAACTATTGAGTCAATCGTCCCTCACCACCATGCTAAAACATAGAGAGCAATCAAGTTAGCCACATGTGATTTTGTAATATGAGTTTATGGGGTACATGTTGCAGGAAAGTGGTACCTGTAACATACTTGCTAACATTCAGGCTCACTTATGTCATTTACATAAAGAAAAGCCAAAACGTCTAAATCATGCACACGTAACTGATTATACTAACCTGCAAAAATATTATAAGTTCTAAATATCGACATACCTGTTGTTTTAGGAAATTCATTACAGCAACATGCGTTCAATTATTCCACTAAATTTCACAATCAGTGTCAGAGTTGGAGGGGAATATTGCAAAATAAAAAATAATGTGCATACCTCCTCAACGATACCATTCGGTAATTTCTAGACCCCTATGTCTTTGACCGTTCCATATTTCTCTTGCACTACAAGAAGCTAAAACATGATACAACTTCAACCTCAGATAAAAACATATAGATTGGATCAATTTTTTTTAATTAATATTATTAATAGTGAACTAATTAGGGTTTAACTTCAAAACTTGCAGGTTAAACAATAATTAACAAAAAAATAAGTGTACCTTATCATCATGAATTCTTCAAATCGTTCCTATATTTTTATGGATTAGTAACTTAAAAACTTACAGATTAAACAATAATTCACAAAAAAGTAAATGTACCTTATCATCATAAATTCTTCAAATCCATCTCGTGACTCATAAATTTGCAGATTAAACAATAATTAACAAAAAAGTAAGTGTACCTTATCATCCTGAATTCTACAAATCCATCTTGTGACTCATATATGTAAATCAAATAAAGACATATTTGTAGGACTGTAATTGAGTTCCTGCCAAATAACAACACTGTTGATGCATGAAAAATCAATATTTTGTCATTAACATTGTCGATAGAATGGAATAGCTTTTAGTTATCCTGTTTGCATACCATTAGGGTTTTCAGAAAAAGGAGGCGTGCATTTTTTTTTGTTAGGTGGGTTTTATTTTAATCTTTATAATTAACCAACGCTATATTTAAGGAATAGATATGCATAATCTGTTCCATATTTAAATGCCTAATATTCAAAACCGAATTTGCCAACTAACCAGGGGAGTTAGGGTTCCACATGGCACCTCCGACTAATCAATAATTTTAGTGCTGCTGACATCATCATTAGGCAACTTTTGTTTTACATTTTAATTACGGATTAAATTACGAATTTTAATTAAAAAAAAGTTTATGAACAAAGGGTGCTTATGTGGACTTATGACGTGGCATTAATGCATGATTACTGGGCATTAAGTGGCATTGATGACGTCATACACATTCTGTTATATATATATATATATATTATATATATATATATATATATATATATATATATATATATATATATATATACTGTTATATATATATATATATATATACATATACATATATATACTAGATGTCGAAGCCCGCCCGATTTTTCTTTTAGAGTATTATTTTAGTTTAATGAGATATATGTATACGAAGGATGTTTTTGTTGGTAAATAATGTGTAAGGAAGTTATGTGAATCGTGTGATTTTATTTATTGTGATTATCGTTTGAGTGTATTGTTCTGTTTTGTTATACGTTATTGGTGAATATTGTGGTAACTTTTTTTTTTAACTCTTTCACACTTTTATCCACCGGTAATTCTATTCTAACAGTTGATATATTTGAGTTTCATGATATATTTTGGTAGGTATTTTTAGCGTGTGTTAAGGATACATTCGTTATCGTTTAAGTAACTCGTATTTGATAAGGCAACATTGTTATTGAGATACAAATACACTTTTGTAACCTAAGAACATTTGAATGAGCTGTAATGTATTCCTTTAAGATGTATTTGTTTATAAAGACGTTATTCCTCATTTGTATGTGATATATTTACTTTATACATTGTTAAAAAATGTCCACTTAATATTAAATATTAATACAATTTCATGCAGTATAATGATTACTTGTGAGTAGGCTTAAGCCTTTGGGTGGGCATGACTTGTGATTGTTCTTTAAGTGTATTACTTTTCGAATAACAAGATATATGTATACGAAGGTATTAGTTATCGGTAAATAATATATAAGAAAATTATTGTGGATCATTAATTATTGAAATATTAATATGAAATTAAATTTATTTTTAAGGGATGTGTATGTGTGTGTGTGTGTATATATATATATATATATATATATTGTATTTTTGGAAGGCATTAGTTATTTGATAAGAGTATGTAAACGTTTTTTTTTTTTTTTTTTTTTTTTTAAGAATGAAGAATACTTGCGTATGGGAATTAATAAGGATATACTTTCGATCTCTGAAGAAGTATACGGTTTTTCTTGACGGGCACGGAATTCTGAAGAAATATACCTTTCAGACATATTTTTGTATAGCGTAAGAAGGGTGGTAAAGAATGCAGGCGGGCTACACTTATGAATGTTGTTGAAAAAAATAAGTTAACGAATAATAAAATATAAACGTATCAATTTTTATATTGAATTCATTAACAATGAAAATAAATGAACATCAAGATTTACGGAACAATTAAAATATACAAATATTTTTGTAACAACATAGTATATGATTTAAACTCAAATGAACGTTAAGATTTATAGAACAATTAAAAAATACAAAGTAAATTTACTTTAAAGTTTAATCTCAATGACACACTGCGCACGTCTGTTTAGTACTCATATTACATGCAATTTACTCTGAATAAATCTCTGCAACTTTATCTTGTGTCAAAAGCGGAACATTCACAAACACAATTGGCTCGTATCCATCTTGATCAAACTGCACATTTCTCACATCTAGGATCCGACTTGTATTATGGATACTAATAGAAGCTTAGCCCAAATGGTCTAGATAATAAACTATTCTTTTTGGCAGGTATTTCTTTTGTAAGTTCTTGAGTTGCCCGCATTTAAACCATTGTCATAGAAAATATGTGATTAACATGCAAACTTCTTGCAAATAAAAAAACAGACCCATGTTATAACATGAAAGCCTCAAATTAGAACCTGAAGCATGGTATTCTCTTGTTCCTGGCTTCCTGCTAGTCAGAAAGGGCCTGTTGCAGGTCAGTAACATCTTGCTCTAATTGCTCGACCTATGAAATCATTTTGTATCAGGGTAACATAAACCAAGATAGTTGAAACAATCAAAGAATCAGATTTATTAAATTATTCGTAAATGTATGCTTCACCCATCGTGTTTTCACCCATTGTGTGATCAATCTTACTTTGCACTTCTATATTAAGAGTAAATTAGAGAAATCCAAACGACAACTTCTAATACAAAGAATCTAATATATTAAGTGACTGCATAATGACATAAAGAAGATGGTGACTTACATATTTTTTATGTCATAAGCCTCATCGTACGTGTATTTTCCTGTGGTGTTGAACCGGCAAAAAGACGACATTGTATTCAATTTGTATGACTCTCGCTAAGAAAATAGATGCCTATGGGATCAGTCAAAAGGTACATTTTTTAGATAATTCATCAAACATATAGTGTACATAAATTAATATAGTCAATTATTTTCAATTCAGTTAAAGAAGAAATATAGCCAAACAAATCCATTATCAAAAGTTGATAAATTATAATTAACCAAATTAATAAAGCAATAATCATGATGGATGATTTCTTCATAACGGATACAGATGATGAAGTCATGAAAAATTAAATAAGAGAAAAAACATAAATCATGTTTTAAACGATTATAAAAATTAAAAAGAAAAACATACCTTTACAATCATGTTCTTCTTAATTTCACATCATCAGTATTGTCCCCGAAGATGATCGAGAATTGTTTAAGAGAATTTGGGTTCTATGTTAATATCGTTATATGTGCTATGAAGATCGATTTTTGAAATGTTGTAGTAGGTTTGTTTTTAGACCGCCATAGGTTTTTTTGTGTGAATGACCTACAACACCATTACAATCACTCTCTCCAATTCCTACCTCTCCAAAGCCACAAAACAGCCAAATAGTCACCACGTATATGTAATAAGGTAAGATATGCTTCCTTTCTTAGATGGTACCTATTGTTTATTCATATCTTGTGTCCTAAGTCCTAGAACATAAACTTCAGCTGTCAAAAAATTAAATCGTAATAGAGCACGGACTGCCACGTTACCCTTTGTTGTTAAGATCAGTCAAACATGTCTTCTCTCACCCTAGATCAACAGGTTTCGTCTAACTACTGAATTAGCTTATTTTGAGAGCTCAATGCCTAATTTCAGTCTCTAAATGGTTTAAGCAGAAAAACCAAAGACTTATTTGATGGCCTATTACTTCTTTTGCAACACTATAGTTTGTCTTCCAGCTAGTGATTGTAACAAAATCAATTATTAAGTTACACTGTATAATAATTGGTACCTATGAATACCTATAGTGCTATATTTTTTGTAAAGCTCGGTGAACTTAGGATACTTTTCATTTGATAATCCACTATTTCAACCCCAAAACAAATAAAACATATAATCAATAACACATTTATACCACTAAACCTTAAAACGAAATAAGATAAAGGGTAAAGGGAAAAAATTATTTACCCTTTGGAAGCAACATTAACAATATAAACAACTTTCTTTTTTAAATGCTCAAATCCACTTATTCACCTTTGTTATCCTGCACCAAATAATCAATATATTAGTACACATCCCGATTCTCTAATTTTGACGACTCTGACTTAGATGCTAGAGTGTCATAGTTTTGCTGCAAGTTGTTATATATAAAAAGAATGAACTATAATTGGAAAACCCATATATTATTTTGGAACCTGACCCGTACAAAAAAAGTCAAAAACAAACATTTTGATCTATCTTACAAGTCTCAACTTACTCGACCTGGCCATCCTTATTCTCTTCATCTGTTTGACGCTTGGTTTCAGTAACAAATCCCAAACCACCCTTGTAAGGACCTTCTGTAACCAATTTCAAACATGTCGGCTGTTTGGGATTACTTATTAGAATTGCTTATTAGGACTGTTTGAGATTGCTTACGTAAGCTGCCAATACAAATCAATGGCGTAAATAACCACATATTTAACTGATATTGTACATATGTGTTAAGATGATCCCAAATCAATTTACGAAAGCTGCAAAAACATCGCCAACATTTTAAGGTGTGATCTCTTGAAACTATAGGGGAGTCATAGGCAATTAATATTAAGTTGAAATCTTAAAAATATTAATCATAACAGAAAGTCTTACCCAAGCACATATATATCAGCACGATTTTTGACATAAAGTGAATCATAAGTTCCCCTTAGCAAGGCATAGATACGTTCATTTTCATGGCAAACTACACAAACATGGTCGC